>APFE030333578.1:125977-146672 GCA_000404065.3 Pinus taeda
AATATGAAAAATGAAGAGATAGATGACAATTAGTTTTAACATTTGATATTAAAAAAAGTAATTGCATTTCATTAAGAATATATCTTGTTAGAAGAAAAAAAGAGATTTGAAATAGAGTGTTTTACTAAAAGTTAATAAATGTTATTTTTTTTAATTATTTGGGTAAGTATTAGAGTTTTAAGATAAAAGTAAAAATTAGTGTGGATATTCTATGTATAGTAACTCTTTTTTTAGATTTGAGTTAATGTTTAATGAAAAACTATATTTATGAATTTTATGGTGAATCTAAGGTTTGAGAGAATGTGGGGATATAAGAATGATATTTGTCATAATCTCATAATAATAAGTTGAATAAGAGAAAATATGGAGAAAATGAATATTAATTTTCCTATTTGAGTTCCTCTTCTCATGGCGTGTGTGTGTGTGAGAACAAGATATGTGATCATTAGTACATATATCTAGTTAGGGAGGAAAAACCTTGCCTTAGCGAAGAGAAGCTATGAGAAAGTTAGCCCTAATATAATTTAGAATAATGATAGATAAGATAATGACAATGAAGCTTTAAAAAAACATCTCCATCCATAAATTGCATATAAGTATTCCATGTGAACCTTTTTCATAATCAATTTGTAAATACCTCTTTTAAAAGGTCTAAGGTCAACATTAGATACGAGCAAACATGGTTAATACCTAAATTAAAAAGAATGTAAAAAATCATAATCTATGTATACTCATGTTGATAACCTTAACCAAATTCATTTAAACGAATCCTTAAATAATCAAAATGGTTAAGTGGTTATTTCTCTAGCTTATTTTTTGTTTAAAAACTCTTGACTTATGTGTTTAAATTTTGTTTTTAGAAGACTTAATGTATTCCATGGAAATTTTAAAAATGGTTAAGGAAAAAGTTATGTGAAGCTTTAGGTTATGTGGAGTCTCATGCTTTGTGCACTGCATAAGGGCTAGGCATCAAACCTTTAAAAGAAATAGAATAAATCATTGGTGTGTAAGTCTTTGGTTATGCATGGAGGTGGGCAAGTTGAAGAGAGGTGCTACTTCTATACTAAACAATTTAAAATGCACAAGGCACAAGAAAGTAGATTAAGTCAAATCATGTGAAGGATAGGAAGGACCTTTGATGTCAACACACCATAAGACATGGTTATTTCTACATAGATTATGTCTCATAATAGAAGAAGGAGGTGACCATATAATAAAGAAGGCAATAAATTACATAGAAGACAATGTGGTCACAGTTGAGATGTGTATACTTTGGCTAATCACAAGGTACCACGTGGCAATTAATGAAAGAAAAATTTTCTCACATTTTGTAGAATTTGAAATGAAACATAAACACTCTAGGGTATTATAACTACTTCTTTGGAAAATGGTTGAGAGGGTGTTTCCATTCTATATACCTAGGAGCATCAAGGATAAAACATAATTTTATTAAGTAAAAAGGGTTGTAATAGGCTTAGGATGAACATGAAAAGAAGTTTTATGATTGTTTTGGATTAGAGGTTGAACTAGTTCAAATAATGACATAGGAGTTAGAAGATTAACCATAGCTCAAGTTGATGCTAGATTACATTATTTGTAGAGGCTTGAGAAACCAACTTAGATAGGACTCATTTGATTGGTTCATGGAAGAGGGATGATTGTACTGAGTTCATCATTTATCACTATAAATTGTATTTCCAATGTTTGGAATCCAAATATCCTTGTAATTAGGAAAGCACCATTAGTTATTACCAAACATAGATAGCCATTTTGAAGTTATAGTTTTCCAAAATTGAATTTCTCCAAGGTAGCTTTTTTGTAACATACTTGCCACCATTTGTACATTGTTGAGATTAAGTGGCACTTTAGAAAACATTGTTTCTCACTCGTCTATAATCTAATACTAGATTTTTCCTTATTTTATTCCTTACATTATATTTTCTTAGGAAACAACTTGGTCCACTAATCGGCAAGTATACTAGCCCATCAACTATACATAATAATATATTACAAGTGGATCACCCATCAATTGTATTTGTTGGGTTGACCATCCACCGACTAAATATATAGTCAACTATCAACTATATGCATAATTTATTACCTACCAATTGTATAGTTACGCCTACTATCCACCATATTTATGCATGGTTTCCTTCCATTGATTGGCAAATTTGACTAGTCATCAATGTAGTTGACTCCATTGATAGTTAAATTTAATATACCTGTTTAACACATGCTTTCACCTTTGGGTCCAATTTCAAGTTTAACCCATGTTCATACCATTCCAATTATGTGCCCATTGTACACTTAGTTTCCATTTGACTTGGCTCATATTTTCACCATTAAATTTTTTTCCATAATTAATTACACCAAATAGGGCTTGCAATACTTAATTATTTGATATTTATCTATAATATTATCTATCACTTAACTAGGATTGATTATATGATTTGGAAACCCTTGGTATCTTAATAAAAATCCACTCATGCCTGTTGAATACAACTATATTGAATGTTGCATATTCATGGCATAATAGCATATGAAACATGTTGAATCACATATAATCCATAAAAACACACACACACATATATAAAGGAAAGTATAGGTAGTGTGCTATGAGTCACGGAAACTAAATGAGCACGACCAGAACTGCTTGACGCACGATCTTGAGCTAGCAACAATTATACATGCATTGAAGATGTGGAGGCACTATCTTCCGGGCAAGAGGTTTACATTAATGAGCAGTCACAATGGGTTGAGATATTTGTTTGATCAACCAAATCTAAATTCCTGGAAAGCTAGATGGTTGACTACCCTTAGTGAGTTTGACTTCAAGATTAGATACATCAAAGGGAAGGAGAACCAGATTGCAAATGCTCTTAACATGAAGGTACATGTAAATCATATAGCAGCTATGAGCTCTTATGGGACAAAGTTACATGATAGGACCTTGCAGGCATGACTTTGGGATGAAAAATACATGGAGATTATGCACAGATTACAACATAGCACATGTACAAGTACATGTACATGTATAGGTACAAGTACAGGTGCATGTATAGGTACAGGTGTAGGTATAAGTGCAGCTACATGTACATATATAGGTGCAGGTATAGGTACATGTGTAGGTATAGGTACAAGTGATCGGGATGCAGAATATCGTCTCACGGCAAATGTTTCGGTGAGCTTTAGAGACATGATCTATGTGTCAAATTGCAGTGACCTCAAGAAGCTTATCTTGAGGGAGTTTCATGCCAATCCATATGCGGGTCATCCAGGATATCAAAAGACATTGACAGCGGTGAAGAAGTTCTACTACTGGACGAATCTGAAGAAGGAAGTCAACAAGTCAAGGTAGAATGTAAGCATCCAGGTGGTTTACTACAGCCTTTAGTGATTCCAAAATGGAAATGAGAGGTCGTTTCCATGAATTTCATTATAGGTCTTCCGAGTATAGTAAAGCAGCATTATTCTATTATGGTCGTGGTTGAAAGGTTGAGTAAGGTAGCTCACTTCATTCCAGTAAATACTACATATTCATCCAGTGAGGTATCATAAGTGTTCATCATAGTGATAGTGAGACTGCATGGAGTTCTGAAGAAGATTGTGTCAGACAAGGATGCAAAGTTCCCTTCCAATTTTTGGAAGGAGCTATTTACAAGCTTAGGCACAAAGTTGGCCTTCAGCACAACTTATCATTTGCAGAAAGATGGACAAATAGAGAGGGTCAAAAGGATCTTGGAGGATATGTTGAGGATGTACATGATGCACCATCAAAAGAAATGGGAGGAGTATCTTCCATTGATTGAGTTCGCATAAAACAATGGTTACTAGAAGTCATTGAGGATGAGTCCTTTCAAGGCATTGTATGGGGGGAGTTGTAACACTCCCATCAACTGGAGTGATACGGTGAACATGGTACTTATTGGACTGGATATGCTGGTAGACATTGAGCATGAAATGTAGGTTATAAAGAAGAATCTAAAGGCAACACAAGATAGACATAAGATTTATGTGGATTAGCATAGGGTATTCAAGGAGTTTTAGGTTGGGGAGCATGTGTATTTGCACATCAAGCCCAAGAAAAGCTATTTGAGGATTGGTTCATGTGCCAAGTCGACACCACAGTATTGTGAGCCTTTTGAGATACTTGAGAGGATTGGACTAATGGAATATCGACTTGCACTGCCTACAACAGTGAAATTCCATGGTGTTTTCCATATTTCATTGCTTAGGAAGTATTTAAAGGATGTTGATCATGTTATTGAATGGTTTGTATTGCAGGTGGAGCAAGAAGGAGAGTTCCAGCTAGAGCCTCAGTGCATATTGCAGTGGAAGCATCTCATGCTCAAGGACAAAGCCGTAGAGCAAGTTAAAGTGTAGTGGAAGCACTTTGGGCCTGAAGAAGCTACATGGGAGATGGTGGATCAGATGCGGGCTCTATATCCTTCATTGTTTTCTGGTTGAGGCAAAGTGATTTTGGTTTGATGTTGGTATATGTTTGACATATGTTTTGTTTATGTTTTGGTATATGCATATATATGTATATGGATGTAAATACCACCATGAGCTAAGTTATAAAGCTCCAATAAGCGGTATGGGTGTCATGTTATTATGGTTGTTATATTGTCATGTTGTCATGATGTTTTTCTTTTGAGAAGGTATTTCATTATAAATACTGCAAAGAGCTATGTTATAAAGCTCCATGGTAAGTATGCTTGCTTTCAAGGGTTTTGCTGAGCTCATGGTGTGGTTTAACACCAAGGATGGTGTTCCCCAAGGGGGAGGGTTCAGTAACATCCCTGGTGAAAATTTCATGTAATAGGAGTTAAAAGGCAAAATAAGACCACGTTTAAGGGAAACGTATTCAAAGCTAAATGTTGGGCAAAGATATCCTAGTGGGCATCACTGAATGTGTGTTTTGGCTAAGGAAAATTGGAAAATTTTAAGGCAAAGGCATTAAAAGGGAAAAAGTTATTTTTAGCACATTTATTTATGAAAATAAAGGAAATTAGGAGAAAAGTAGTATGAAAGGTTGTAGGTTGCATGTGAGGAGAAAATTGAATGAATATAATGGAAAATGAAGAAAATAGAGGCCTCATTAATAAAAAGGCTTATGAGGATCAATTGGTAACCTTTTTCAGTTCAAGTTTGGAGTTCTCTCATTATTCTCTCTCTCTCATTCTCACTTAGAATTTTCTTGGAGCACTCTAGCTTTGGAGCAAGGAAGGAAAATCAATCAAAGGGAAAGGAAGGAAACAAGGATCAAGGAAAGGAAAGCAGGATCAAACATCTTCAGTAGGCATACTTGCAGGTAACCTTTTGCATGTATGATTTCCTAGCTGGTTTGAACATGCATGGCTTTGCATGTTGGCATATGGTTATCTTGTTGTCGGTGGCATGGTTTTGTCGAGTTATGACAACGATTTTCAGCTTGGCCTTTCTTTTCCAAATGCCATGGTATGTTGGGATGTTTATCTTGGTTTTGAGCTTTTATTTTCTAGATGGATTTCGAAACCCGAGGCAGAGGTGGTCTTAATTTTCATTCCCAAAGGCCTAGGAATCCCTTGACCACTTTTGGCAGGATACATGGTAAAGCCAGAGGAAGAAGTCTCGGTTTAGGTCCTAGTGATCCGGGTTTGGATTGTGGTAAATCCTGAGAGACTGGTCTTGGCTTAGGGCTTAGTGATCCGAGATTGGATTGCGGTAAATCCTGAGAGATAAGGAGATGGAAAATTCCTCAAGGATAGTGATGGATTCTGGATGGCATTCCAAGTTTGGTTCAATTGTGATCGGAGCACCGGTTTTGGTGTGATCACTGTTTGATAAGGGTTGTGGTGGTTTAACCTATGGATTCCATTAGTTGTTCATGGATTAGTTTTTCTATAAGATCCCACATTCATGCTTGGAATATGGCACTAGGGTGACTAGCTGAAAGAGAGATTTTGTTCAGCCATGTCTATGGTCGGGTGGTACGTGGAAGTCTCGAACCTAGTCAGATTTTCCTATGATTAATAAAATCTAAGTTCTCTTACTTTTTCACTAGTTTATATGTGGATTTAATGGTTTATTTATATTTTCATCATGTCTTTGATGAATTCTAAAGGTTATAACAGGTTCTGGGTAGAGATCGGGATATTAGGCTAGAAAAGTGTCTCAAATACTAGGGACATTGGCATAGGTCTACTGAAAAAAAGTTTAGGGATGCTGACGCATAGGCCTGTGAGAGAGACTTTGGCTTCTAGTCGCTATCTTGCCTATAACATCAGAGCGACCAGGGGTTAAAATGCTTAAATCTTCAATGGGACTTAAGGATATGCTGCCAAGTAGCTGACATGTCTCATGAGGGTGTTGTTGCTGATGTGGATTGGTTTTTTTGATATGTTCTGTCGATTCCATTTCCTTAATTTCACCAAGGAAGTTGAATCCATCATAGTAGCCTCTCCCATAACATGTTTATCCTAGTTGGTTAGTTGCTTCAATGGACCTGGGAGGAGGGGGTCTTACAAGCAAGCACTAGGCATCTTGAATTTTGGGGAGAAGATGAGTAAGATGGTCTCCCTTGCATAATTTTCAAGGAAACTTTATTTTCCTCTTTTTCTCTTTCTTGCCCCCACTAGTATTATTACTAGACTTAGTTTTATTTTTCCTTCCCATCTATATTATTTTTATTACCCTTACTATTATTTTTCCCTCCAACTTGTTGGTTTCCTTTGGAATTAGAAGATTGGATGACATTCACTATGGATTTTTGTGAAGGGGGAGGGACCATTTCTTGAGTTTTTCTAGCAGATAGAAAATGTAATGACACCTACTAAAATTTATTTATGAGAAATCTTGTAACAACGAAATTGATAGAACCAACCACACCATTAGCATGGGGTAGTGGCTTTGGCCTCGCTGGACTAATGTTTGGTTCTTATGCATTAGGAAATATATCATAAAGCAATATTGGTTATCAATGTATCAGATCAAGTTGTTAAGCCCTAACTTTCTCCCCAATGTATACTCCCACGAGAGATACATCCTTTGATATGGGAGGATGCATTGATTTAAGGAACCATTCCAATGGAAAATCATTAGGAATCTATACTTTAATTATTGAATTCCTTCTCTACCACTCTTGAATGTGGTTGTAAATAAGGGTATTTTTTTCCTATTTGAAATTAGAAAGGAGTTCATTCCTAGCTCATATCTAATAGGAAATTAGAAGTGGTTTTGGAAAATTGTAACCAAATCGTTGAATGTTGAAAAAAAAACTTCAACTTGATGTACCTCTTAAATTCATTCCTAGTCAAGGTGCATTAGAAATGTCTCAATTTGATCTAATCATTGACAAAAGAGTTCAAATAACACTAGAGGTGGAAGGTGGTAATATGATTAGTTGGGTATTCACCAAAATTACATTCAAATTTTGGGATATCTTAATGAATTTTGGTTACGACCAACGACCAATTTCAATCATAACACACCAAATAATTAGTTAATTTCAAAATATTTAGAAATTTTAAAGTTGTAGGGCTTCAACCCTTGAGAGGAGGACTTTGTAGTTAAAAAAACTGAGAAAAGAATAGCTCAGATTGTGGATGACACCAAGTTGCTAGGCATTGTTTGTATAGAGGCCCAAATTTATATTAAAACCTTAATTTCCTAGGCCAAAGGAAATGAAACCTCCACTAATGGGATTCCCAAAAGGTTGAGAGGAGTTTTTTCCTTCTGACATTCCATACGGTGAGGAATTCCCCTAGAAAGGATTCCAAAAATTAGAAAAATACATGGAGGATGTTAGCATCCCAAAGGAAGGGAAGACATTTCTCCCCCATTTACAAAATATTGAAAACAAGTTGTTTCCCATCAATCCACTAAAGGGTGAAAATGTTCGATCCATTTTCCCCTTAAATCAATGAAAATAATTTGTTCCCATAGAAACGTTAGTGGGAAAATATGGCTTCCTAGTGACACACTCAAAGGAGGAACATGGCATCCAATATATGAAAAACTTAGAAAAAAGTTAAGGAAATCACCACATTAGACATGGATGACAGAAAAATAGTGGAAAGAACATACGATATGATGGGAATCTTAACTGAAAACATATCGAAAGTGAAAGAACCAACATAAGAAGTAGTAAGTTGGGTTCCCTTACTCAAGTCAAGAGTGGGGGTAGGCCAATATCCGAGGACATTGAATTAGTCATTATGATGGTGGAAACATGAGGGGAAACTTCTCCTACACCAACAACAGAAAACAAGGTATGAATGCCCCTACTTCCAGTATAAATTCTAATGTTTCTCATGTTGGACATGTTGAAAGAAGCAGAAGAAAGATAATATATCTTAATAGGAGTCCCCACAAAAGATACAACCATATTTTCATCCCCCAATAAGGGATTGATATTTATACTAAAAGTATCTAGGATGTCTTTTAATTCTACCTAATCTAATCTACCATGTGAATTTTAATTATATAAAGTTCATATAGGGAAAAAATTGTTAAGATCCTGAAGAAACCCCATGTGCTTCAAGTTATTCCTCTAAAGGTGATCCCTCTAGGGGAGGGTTCACTTTTATAGTGTCTAGTTGAAATAGTTCTAATGAACCAATTTTATCTAGTTAATGCCTTAGGAGGTGATGGCTTCACACTCTCAAGGGAAAGGTCATGAAGCCTTCCAGATTGAAGTGTCAATTAATCATAAACCTTGAAATTTTAAAATCAAAATGACACAAAATCACCCTAAGGCTAACTAGGAGCAAAGAGCACACAACTAAAAGTCCCTAAAACAATTAACAAGAAAACAAATTTGATATTTCCACTCCAGGTTATTAGGACTGAACACAAAAATATGGAATATTGGATAAAGGAGCCTTTATAAGGTAATATTAGGATGGCGAGGCCCAAATCCTACCAGTGAAGGTAAGATAAGTAGTTACCTTGACCTCTTGATATAGCCTTAACTAGTTCAAGTACCTTTGCTTTGTAGTGAACCCTACAAGAGAACTATAGAAATGGTGCAATATCTTCCTAAGGTACCATAGGTATTCCCCCCTACAATCACTTAGGTGGTGCCCAAGAAAGGAAGCTAAGTTTCCAAGTCATAATCCGAAGCTAAGGGGAAAAGTCATTTGTTAGAACCACACCCGTGGGTAGGTTATCTACACTCACATCCTTGAAGAGGGAAGATCCATAGTAGATCAATTCCCAAATTGAAATTCCTGGAAGGATGAAATCCAAAAATGCAAAGGGAGGCTAGATAGGGGGTACCTTTTTGCAGAGTTTCCTGTAGATTCACAGTTCATGTATTGTACTAAAACACAAGACAATAATCTACTCTACTCTTTAAACAACATAAACCAATAAATTGATGAAAACAATAATTGACAAGAGGAAGATAATCAAAGACACATAACACAATTGTTTATCTGGGGAAATCCACTGCTCAAAAACCCAACTATCTATTGCATTAATTAGAAATCTGAGTCATAACACAAAGCTTGTTCTCACAAGAACAATTACTGCACAAGTATGATCAACTCTCTACCTCACAAGCCCGCACTGACCAACACTTAGCCATTTTCTACTGCCTGTTGAGCCCCTATTTCCTTACACAATTCTTGAGAGGAATAACCCATATTTAATTAGGAATTCCTTCTTCCATAACTGCGAATCCAAAACTAGGTCCTCTTCTGGTTGCATGCATGATCTATACAACTCAGATCATTCTACAATTGATAGTACACTGTCTCTACACTCTAGTCTCAACTGGGTCTTTCTCTTAAATGAACTGCATGAGTTTCTCATAAGGGAATCTTCAGCTAGCTAGAGCAACACTGAGGATGTACCAGTGCACCAACTCACTACTAGACATCTACTAATTCCACCAACAATTAGAACTAGTTTAACTGACTGTAAGTTAGTCAAACTGAGTTATCTAATTACAATTCAAATAAACTCATCTTAGACCCCTAAAATTTAGGGATAACATATACATGACTACTGAAATACTTCAAACTCGAAATTACTAGGCTAATTCGGTAAATTAAAATTAATTAACTATTTTCAAGTTGCTATGAGAATATAATTCGATTATAATTCTTAGTTTAATTCAAGGACAAATAAAACTAGAATTTATTGTTTCCATTTCTCAACTCTCCCTCTCAAAAAGAAAGGGATTATCACCTACCCCAGTCCTATCTCTGCAAAACTCGAATTTACATCTTGACAATGCCTTTGTCAAAATGTCACCATCTTTCTCCTATGTGGGAACGTACTCCAACAACATAAACCACCTAAATATAAAATCTTTGAGATGATGATATCAGATATCTATATGCTTGGACCAATCATGAAAAACTAGATTTTCAGAGAGTTTGATACAACTTTTATTATCACAGTAAATCATAGTTGGATCCATTTACTGACCAAACGAAGCAACCAAAATCTTCCTCATCTAGATGGCCTCACATGCTACCTGAATTGCAACCATGTTCTCTACCTCTACCGAATGAAGTGCAACTGATCTTTGTTTCTTGTTGTACCAAGAAACTGCTACTGACCTAATACTAAAGATCCCTCCTAATGTACTCTTCCTATCAAATGGAATCCTTTCCCAATCTGCTTTGGTGAATCCTTGAAGCTTCACTCCCTTTGTCTGTTTATACCCCAATCCATACTAAGTAGTGCCCTTGAGGTATCTCACCACATTATTTTTCGCCTTCCAATACAACTTGGTAGGACTAACCATCACTTGACTAAGTTTGTTAACTTCATAGCACATATTCAGTCGTGTGTTCACCAAATACATGAGTGAACCCGCAAGCTAGTTGTAAACAATATATTCCACTACTTCCACTGAAGTAGCATCCTATTTCCTTTAGTTACCTACTAGAGGAGTCTCCATGGGTTTGTTTCTCTCCATACGAAACCTCCTAAGTATCTTGTTGGCATACTTTCCCTAAGACACCAACAATTCCCCATCACCCTTCCATACTTCCATGCCTAGAAAGCAATGCATGAGCCCCATGTCCTTTATCTCAAACTCTCTTGCAAGATCCTCCTTTCAAGACTTGATCAACTGATCATCACCTGTCAAAATCAAATCATCGACATAGAACACAATGGTCAACACTTTACCTTCCACCACTATGTGGTACAGGTTCGCATCTGCTTCAATCTTATTGAAGCCCAACTTGACGAAGTAGCTATCAATCCTAATGTACCAAGCACAGGGTGCTTGCTTTAGCCCATATAATGCTCTCCTGAGTCGATACTCATGTGACTCACAGTCGAAGGTCTCAAAACCTTCAGGATGCTCTATGTACACCTCTTCCTCAATCATGCCATTAAGGAAGGATGTATTTACATCCATGTGATGTATCTTCCAACCCATTTGCGTTGATATGCCAACATAGATCTTATTGATGAGTACCTTGCAACAGGAGCAAAGGTCTCATCATAGTCAATCCCCTCTACCTATGAAAAGCCATGGGCCACAAACCTGGCCTTATGATTCTCCACACTACCATATGCAGCTTGCTTTACCTTGTAAAGCCATCAAGATCTCATGACTGACTTGTTCTCCAGTCTCGGGACCACATCCCAAATACTGTTACAAACTATGGAGTCATACTCCTCCACCATGGCATCAACCCAAACTGGTTGTTGTATCACCTCCTCAAAGGAAGATGGCTCTGTCTCAACACATAAAATCATAAGATCCATGTATCTAGTGTACCTCTCAGGTGACCTCCTTTGCCGACGTTGAGATGTGGGTTCTCCCACATTCTCCTATGCATGATGCAATAAATTGTCAGCCTCTCTGGTGCACTTTCTCCTATCTCTGGAAGACTCTGCCTTACTGATGTCTCCACTCCTGGGTCCTTTGCATGTGGCTGATCCACATCAATCTAAGGCTTCTCAACCTTAGGAGCTAAAATATCCTCAACCCCATGTATCTCAAGCTTCCTCTCAAGAGAAAATTGCATGGCCTTCTCCTCATCGAATTTGACATATCTACGAACCAATGTCATCCTGTTGGTTAGAAAGTACATCCGATAGTTGTGAGGTGTATTGGTGTACCCCACAAATATCCCCAACTTTGCTATTGGCTCAAGCTTCTTCCATGCATCTTTGGTCACATGGAAATATATCAATGACCCAAAAATCCTTAAGCGACCACCATCTGGTCTCTTACCGAAAAAAGCCTCCTCAAGTATCTTCATCCCAAGTATCTGATGTGGGCTATGGTTCTACAAATAAACTAATGTGTTGCATGCCTCAACCCACAAGTGTAGTGGTAGGCCCTGATCATGCAACATCACCCATGTTTCCCCTACAATGCTTTTGTTCTTCCTCTTGGCCACCCCATTATGTTGTGGGTTATGGGGTGTCGTCAACTCCCATTTAATCCCTTCTGCTACACAAAAAGTTCTTAAACTAATTTGAGACATAATCACCATTGTTATCACTCCTCAGAGCTTTTGACTTTCTTGCCATACTCTTTCTCAACCAATTATTTAAATTCACAAAACTTTGTGAAAGTTTTATCCTTCTTCTGAATTAAAAATATCGAACATTTACGAGAAAAGTTGTCAACAAATATAACATAATACCTATGTTTGGTCGAGGATGTTGTTGAGAATGGTCCACACACATCTAAATGGACTCACTTTAGAGTTTCCTCTACTCAACTGTCGCTATCGTGAAAGGAAACCTTGGTGTATTTTCCCAAATTACACCCCTTGCATGTATCAACTTTCTCTAGCATACCTTTGGGAAGACTAATAGAGATCTATTGCATGATTTTCAAAGCCCCATGATGAAAGTGACCCAATCACCTATGCCACAACTCGCCAACATCTCATCTCTACACCTTGGCTTATTTCGTGTTCAAAGAAGCACAATCCTCTACCTCCAACTTATAGATATTCTTAACTTGAATCCCTATCTTCTTTACTTGACCCGTGGCGATGTGTTGAAGGAACACCTTTCCTTTCAATAAAATCACATCATAGCCTCTATCCTCAAGAATGGTGATTGATACTAAGTTCTTCTTCAACCCGGGCACATACATAAAATCCCTTAAGGTGATAGGATCACCCTGCTACCTATGAAAAGTAATAGTGCCCAATCCAGTAGCACTATACCTCTCATCATCACCCATCTCGATATGCATCTCTAGATCCTTATCCTCTGGGTCACTGATCAACTCCTTGTCACTAGTCATGTGGAATGAAGCTCCACTACCAAGTTACCATACACTACCCATCATTAATGAAACCATGCATCTAATGAGAGAAAATTCAAATTCAAATTGAGAGGCCAAAACCTCACCTTCCGCTCCTCTTGAGGACTTCTTCTTAGACTTCTTGAGCGGACAGTTTGTAGCAAAATGTCCCAGCTCATGACAACAAAAGCATTTAACTTTCGACATGTCTTTCTTCTTGCCTCCATGGAAAGAATCTGATTTGGAATGCAATGCCTTCCCTTTCCCTTTCCTTGACTTACCTACTAAGGCACAATTTTCCTCATCATGGGTCTTTGATGAGGAACCATCTCTAGTGTTCCTTCTAATCTCCTCCTGCATAAAATATGACCATAGTTGTTCTAAATCTGGTAGCTTCTCCCTCCCATTAACAGAGTCCTAATAGCTATTTCAACTCTTGGGAAGGCCTAGGAGAGCTAGGCTCACCATATCATCCTCAAAAATAGTTATTCCAACACTTCCAAGCTCATCACGATAGTGAGTGAAATTGGTCAAGTATTTTGGAATGGTCTTGCCTTTCTCCATCTTGATTTTTCGAAGTTTGTCTTTATGTGCCAACTTCCAATGGTAAGTGTTGTTCTGGAATAGGTATGTTAATGTTTTCCATATAGCATATGTAGTTTCCTTCCCATGGAGACTCGAGACAATATGGTCTCGAACTCCCTCAAGCATTATCCATCTCGCCTTTGCCACACACTTCTTCCATTCAACTAGATTCTATGCATCCAATGATGTTGGCTTAGGAATGCGTTACTCAATGAATTCCTTGAGGCCACTATCCTCTAGCACAACCTCCATCTTATCCTTCCAGGCTATATAATTAGAGCTTCCTTCCAAGGTATACTCAAGCCTCAAACCGTAGAAAGCCATTTTCCAACCATGAAGTATGTATTGCAAATTTGAATTTCACCTATAACCCAAAACTAAAAACTTTAAATATCCTCTAGTATATTGTCTTCAGCTCCGATGCCATGTATATTTTCATGTAGATTAACAACTCATGTAATGTACTAAAACATAAGACAAGAATCTACTCTACTCTTTAAACAACGGAAACCAATAGATCGATGAAAATAATAATCGACAAGAGGAAGATTATCAAATACACATAACACAATTGTTTCTCTAGGGAAAGCCACTGCTCAAAACCCTGGCTATCTATTGCATTAATAAGAAATATGAGTCATAATACAAAGTTTGTTCTCACAAGTACAATTCCTGCACAAGTATGATCAATTCTCTGCCTCACAACCCTACACTGACCAACACTCAGACAATTGTTTTTGCCTATTGAGCCCCTATTTCCTTGCACAATTATTGGCAGGAATAGACCATATTTAATTGGGTATTCCTTCTTCCATAGCTGTGTAATCCAAAACTAAGTCCTCTTCTGATTGCATGAATGATCTGTACAACTCGGATCATTCTACAATTGATAGTACATTGTCCCTGCACTCTAGTCTCAATTGGGTCTTCCTTTGAACTGACATGATGAGTTTCTCATGAGGGAATCTTCAGTTAGCTAGAGTAGCATTGAGGATGCACTAGTGCACCAACTCACTACTAGACCTCTATTAGTTCCACCAACATTTAGAACTAGTTTAACTAACTATAACTCAATCAAACTTAGTTATCTAATTACAACTCAAATAAACTCATCCTGGACCCCTAAAATTTAGGGAGAACATATACATGAATACAGAAAGACTTCCAATTTGAAATTCCTAAGCTAATTATGTTAATTAAACCTAATTAACTATTTACAAGTTTTTATGAGGATATAATTCGATTTTTATTCTTAGTTTAATTCAAGGAGAAATTAAACTGGAATTTCTTGTTGCCATTTCTCAACACTTTCTTCACTTTTCTCCACTATAACAACCATGGATTAATCCCCGAGTTCTAATGTAAATGCACATATGACACTAAGGTCAATGTGTTGGTACATGTTAATTAAGTTGGTGAGCGAGATTATATTGAGGCTAGGGTGCCTGTTTGGTCAGGCAAAATATCGCATGTGTTAAATGCCAGAGAGCCTAGTAGATGCAACATATAAAAACATGTGTATTAACAAAGAACACCATAGCTATAAACCAAGGGAAAAAGGGAGTTTCGAGAGCTAGGATTCCACAAAAAGATAAAGGTTAGGTGGCATAACCTAGACATGGTTACTAAGCTATATACTTATTATGGTTATAATATTCATAGTGTTACTTTTAGGAATAATATTAAAATATTATAATCCATCAAAGAGTGTGAGGGGATAACTATGGTCCTAGTTCTTGAGAGAACTAGAGGATCTATGGAAACTATGCCCTGAGGACCTTAGTTGGGTTGAGGTCTAAGTGCACTTCTCCTTGGGTTTCTTTAGGTAAGGCTAAAGCCTTAGAAGCAGAAGTGTAGGGATAGGTATTCATGTATGGGCCTAGAAAGTACCTGAAGACCCTTGAGGGAAACATGAAATATTGAAAGCATATGGCTCTGAGATGTATGTAGTTGGTAGAGTATGACACCCTGGAAGTAATAGAACAACCTAAGGGATTGCAAGTATAGAGAAGGGGGTAGTACTACCATAAATTGATCATATCTATTAATTTCAAGCCTTTTCTTGGCCTTGTGATCCTAGATAAGCCTATTGACATTACACATTCTTTAATAGTAGAACATATTGTGCCCTAACTAGCCTTTTGGAGAATATATGTTGCTCTAATTGTGTTAGCTGAGCCTTGTTCCTAAGAGGAACATCCCTCCTTAGCCTATTTTGTCACCTTTGCCCCTTGGACTAGATCTATCCTTTAGGTGACTTAATATAGGGAAGTCTTCCTTGTGGTGAAAATCCATGACTATGGTGATAGTGGGCCAAGCCTCACATCATTGTTCCTTCATCTAGTTCTTGTCTTGTGAGAACCCTAACAAAACTTGCTAAATTTTGAAGCAAAACAATCAATAATTTTTTTATGAAATATTAAACATAACAATCATATGACATTCTAATCTGCAAAATTTAACAAAAATTTCAAATTTTCATTTTAAAACAATCCTTATGATAAATTACCAACACAAAAATTTCCTTAAAAAAAAATTGAGATTCTAATGTGATCACTTTCTATCAATCAACATAAATTTATACCTTTCCATATTTATCTATTCAAAGCATACATATGCTAATATCACAACTAGGATTCTCACCCTAAGTGTTATAAAGGAATGTCAATTCTTTGAGATTTATATTGTCCTAAATTTGATAAGCACACCATTTCTAACAATCCCACCATAGATAACATTTACTCTCACACTTCTAGAGTCTTTAGGCTATCTCACTATTTCTACTGTCGAACTATATCTTTGGTTACTGGTAATCCCAGCGCTAAGAAATTCTATATTATAATAATCGAACCTCCTATATGATATAGTTAATATTATTAGCTAACATAACTTTATACAAAATCAATCATCTTTATAAAATATCATATGTAAATCATAAGATAAATAATACACCAAAAAAATTATGTATGATCAACGAAAAAAAAGTCAATCATAATCTTCATAAAATATATGATATATAAATGATAAAATAAATATTACACAAAAACAATTATGCATAATCAACCAAAAAAAACTTCATGTACCAAATCCCTCATTCTTATAGAACACAACCTTAATCAAGTGCTATTCCAATGGAGCAATAATGAAGCACTTCTCATTCTTTCACCAACGTCCTTATTAGGACTATGGTAGTTAATATTAGGAAACAAGAAATGATGGATTAAGGAAATTCATACATTCACAGTTTACTGCAAAGATCATCTGTGCAAATAACTTATGAAGGATTAGAGTCCGATCAAATGCATGAAGGCTACATTAAATTTCTCTTAAGTTGTTTTGGGTCCTTATATAAGGAAAGAAACAATCTTTTAATAACTTTAATATTTAATTGTCTAACTCAGCCTTACTGGATAGATAGATGGAATTTTTAGATTAGAGTCTAATCAAGACCCTAATACATGAAAGTTATATTGAATTTCTCTAAATTGTTTTATGTTTTTATATAAGGAAAGAAGCAAATTTTTAATAACTTTAATATCTAATTGCCTATCTAATTTCCTATTGGATAAATAGTTTAAAATAATGGGGCAAGACTTTTTTTAGAAGCGATTATATTAACCCCAGTACAACATATATACACTATATACAATATGTCGAAGAATACAATAGAACCTGGGTGGAGAGGCAAATAGCGCGCTATCCTAGCTACACAGAATATTGATTTTTACATTTTTTGATATAGTAGATGTATAAGTTCAAGAATAAGTTTATAATAGATTGTTATAGATAGAGATTTATTTGGCTAATCTTATTTATTTTTAATAGGCAAATTATAAAATATTGGAGATATTTTCTTAATACCATTTAAATTTCTAAATATTTTTATATTTTTTTATAAAATTTTAAGCTAAATAAAATAATTTTACTTTATAAAATTTGAGAAATCATTTAAAAATAAATAAAAACTAGTTTTTCTTTTAAGACAAAATCCATCTCATTTGCAAATATTAACCCTAAAAATTTCCCATAATAAAAAGAGTTAAAAAATTCACAAATATAATGCAGTCAATTTCCATTTTACAGATATTAACCCACAAATTTTACCTAATATAGAGAATTCACAAATATAGTCCAGACAATTTCCATTTTTCAAAATCTATGATGAACTGCTAATATAAATATTTCTTTTTTCTAAATTGGTCTACTTCTATATTTATACAAAAAAGTTACAGCGAGGTCACTGCCTCGAAAGTTCATGCCATGAAGTTGGCAAAGAGCAAAAAAATCTTAATTGCATGTGCCAAAAACCTTACATCAGAGAAATTAGTACCAAGGGACACATAACAATCCAAAAGGACTCGAGACTCTGATTCATACAGTGATATCGGACTGAGTTGACCATTGCTTTTCAAGAACTGATTTTGACACATACAGAAACATAAACAGACCCCGACCTGAATCATAGACAGAAGCCTGAAACAAGCATGAACACTGAAAAATGAAAAGAAGGAGAACTTCGACTTCGAAGGCAGAACCAAAAAACTAGAGGCGCTGACCGGTTCAATCTACATCTGAGGTTGATGGTTGTTCCTCCACAATTTTGCATCCAAATTGTCTTGAGTTCGTGGAGTCAGATGAATGATCCATAGAACTTGAGGGCTCTCCTCTCACAGGCTCGCTTGGGCCAGCACTGGCTTCATTGCGCAGTGTAGGCACTCCTTCGGAGACATGGCTCTGGGTGGCAATTGGACTTACCTGCCTCTGTGCTACAGGAACCCCATGTTGAAAAGCTCCCGAACTTGGAACATTCTCACATTTTTCGATAGTCACCGAGACGATGAAAGTGGAATTGGCTAGAGAACATGGAATGCGGAAGTGGGCCGTGGGATGACATTATGTCTACAGTCTCCGCCTCTGTCTTGTCCCCTTCCCCTGCCCCTGCCGTGTCTGGTTGCTGTATTGAACAATGCATCCTCAAAAGGGTCCAGAGAAGTGAAGGAGTGTTGGTGGGTGGCGCGCCCACGCAAACCTCCGCGCCTGCGTACCATTCTCAGCCTTTCTCTTGGCATAATTATGGGATGAGGACTGGTGAACGGAAGATGGAGGGCAGAGAAACGACTGAGAGGCATATGCTTAGAGTAAGCCAGAGACTGAGCCCGAAAAAAGCTGTGAACGCCGGGAGCAGGAACAGAATGGAGGCCGAAGATTATGAAAGCACAAATAGCACAGCAGAGACAGACAAACATGGAAGAGCAGACAACATGCACCAGAGTAGATAGGTAGAAGGTGGACGTCGGACGAGTTATCCTGCTGAGGGTTGCCCTTAACAACATCTACGCGGAATGAGCTGAGCGCCATCGCGCTAAGAACAATAAGCCGAGACAACAGCGTTATTTCTGCCATAAATGGATCTGTGTGAAGCCGGCTAGCCAGCCCATAGCTGTTACAACTAGCACGGTAGGGCTGCCACTTGCCCTCCTCGCGTGCCTCCAACGTACCGTCCTGGCCGTCAATCACCTGCATCCAGGAAATACAAATATTATTAATCATCAACTCAATAGTTTTTTGATAGCACTGTAGAGTTATAATATCAACTATAATATCATCAATCAACAGGTATGCATGTGATATGTGTCATTGTATCGACAAAAGCATTAAAATATGAAGTTCAGATGAACTTTAATGAATGTCTCTATGCACAGGTAAATGGCAAGAAAATATAGCACTGATACATGAACTACGTTAGATGTACTGGAGCCAAAATCATAAAGTCTGAAAACATACAGTACGAAGTTATGAACACAGATATGATGACTCCAAAGAAAAAAACCAGGTTGTTTTCTTATTACGAAAATTCAATCTTATTAATAAATTCATAAATACTTGTAAAGAAAATGAATATGTAAAATGATTTGAAAGGTGAAATTTTATTCTCAAACTTTATTGTGAAAAAATAATCTTATAAATAAATAATGGTAAAGAAAATAAAAAAATCTCTAAAATGATTTGAAAAAGTCATATTTTGATTTTTCAATTTTCTGGATAATTTATTTTACTACTTTTTCAATTTTTGGTATTGTAAAGATTATTTTTTAAGATGGAAGTTATTCTCTTTATTTCTTATTTTTTTATTTTTTTTTTAAATTGTTTATTTATAAATATAATATTTGTTTGTTTCTAAGCTCCAAGGGTTAGCTCAGTTGGTCAAAAACTGTGCCTCACCATCAGGGTTAGCTCAGTAGGTCAAAAATTGTGCCTCGCCATCGGGAGGTCACACAGGGGAAGCCCTTGGGGCGAGGTCTTGCAGTAGGCCGAGGGGTGGTTTAGCCTAGTTATTGCCTAGATTTTTCTGTAGCGATCACTCACTCACCAGGGTGCTCGTGAACCACATGCAAAAAAAAAAAAATATTTGTTTGTTTCTCAAATTGTTTATTTACTAGATTTATTTTAACTTGATCTACTATGGGTTAGAGGTATTAAATCTCTTGAAATGCAAATGTTTTTTAGAGTGAAAATAAATTTGATTTTTTAGCGCTTTTGGTAGATAAGTAGTTAAAATGGATCTAGGATGGTATAATATATATGTAGTTGACACTTAAATATTTTATTTATATATATGTAGTTGATGTTAAAATATTTTATTTATAATTGGATTTCTCCACATTAAGATGGATCTAGGTTAGTATAATATATATGATTTATAATTGAACTTCTCCATATTAAAATGTTAAAATATGGGCCTCATATTTTTTATACATTTAATTACTTTTATTATTAATATTTTTTAAAATATTACATATCAAATCCATATTAAACATTGGGAAAATTAAAAGTATCCCTCATACATTGAATTAGAAAGCAACTATTAATGGAATAAAAATACTCTCA
>APFE030333578.1:146692-210736 GCA_000404065.3 Pinus taeda
CGGCCACTTCCTCGGGAGAATGTTATTACAAATGATGCGCCCCACTAGTTCTTCAAGGTTAGAGAACCCATTGTCTTCCCTTACCGCAGTGGTGGTAAACCAAAACGGCCTTCAAACCCTGTAGCACTCCCGTATGAAATAATATTTGTTATAGATTATGTATTGGTGAATTTATATCAAACTTTTATATATGAAATTGCATGCAAAACAACTTAAAAAAAATGTAAAGATATTTTTATAAATTACAAAATTTAGTATGGCTGAAACTATGATTGTAAAATTATGATAAATACTTTTCTATTGCTTAGATAGTTCATTGATATTCAATCTAAATTAATTAGTAAAATATTTCAATACTAACAAGAAGAAAATAATTAAAGATAAAATAATCCGGTTAGTTATTAATAAGGCAAAAATGTGTAACTCATTCAATTTTTAATATAAAATATTTTTAATAATAAATTATTCAAAAATACAATTTAACTAATTCAAGTATTGGTTTTAAATATTCAATCTATTGTATATTTAAAAAACTTAAGTCAAATTTGTGTAACCTGCAACTATATCCATCTTAACTCTAGATCTACCAAGCACCGAGAGAGATAAAATCTATTGAGATGCAAACATCTTTTAGAGTGAAAAGAGATTTGATCCCTCTAGACACTTGGTAGATCCATTAAGATGGATCTACTCTGATATAATATATATGTAGTTGACATTGAAATATTTTATTTATAATTTACTTTCTCCACATTAAAATGTTAAAACATGCCCCCTTATATTTTTTTCCTATATGCATACATTTTATTTTTATTATTAATATTTTATAAAATATTACACATCAAATCCATATTAATCATTGAAAAAATTAAAAATATCCCTCATACATTTTTTTTTGTAGGTAAAACCCATGGGGGATTTGAACCAGTGACCTATCACATGAAGCGCTTTAACAATACACCCATTCACGGTCAATCCAAAGCTCCATGGGCAATAGATTGAATTAGAAAGTCACTATTAATGAAATAAAAACACACTCAATATTTCTCTATAATTGACCTTCTCCACATTAAAATGTTAAAATAAGGGCCTTATATTTTTTTATACATTTAATTATTTTTATTATTATATTTTTCTTAAATATACATTCCAATCCATATTAAACATGAAAAAAAATTAAAATATCCCTCATACATTGAATTAGAAAGCAAACTATTAATGGAATTAAAAAATCTCTCTATTTAATTGGCGTTTCTCCACATTCAAGATGATCTAGGTTGGTATAAATATATATGTAGGTTGCACACATAAAATATTTTTATTTATAATGATCTTCTCCACATTTAAAATGTTTAAATATGGGCCTCATATTTTTTTATACATTTAATTATTTTTATTATTAATATTTTCTAAAATGTTACATATCAAATTCATATTAAACATTGAAAAAATTAAAAATATCCCTCATACATTGAATTAGAAAGCAACTATTAATGGAACAAAAATACTCTTAATATTTCTCTATATATATCTTTCATGTTAAAAAATTTTACTCAACATGTGTATTGAAATATTTTATTTATAGCTTACCTTAAACTTATATATCAACTCCATATTACAAATAAAATAAATTACACATCAAAATACAAGAAACTTTTCAATTTAAATTACTTTATTTTTCTCTAGATAGAGTAGATATATAAGCAGTACCAAGGGATAACTCAATTGGTGGGTCGAGTTCCAATTGCTAAGTACCTTTCCAATTGGGAGGTCACAAGGTCAAATATGGACATGCTGATTTAGTCGTGTTCCAATTTCTAAGTACCTTGCCAATTGGGAGGTCACACGGTCAAATATGGACATGCTCAGTTGGTTGAGTTCCAATTGCTAAGTAAATTTCCAATTGGGAGGTCACAGGGTCTAATATGAACATATGGACATGCTCAATTGGTTGAGTTCCAATTGCTAAGTACCTTGCCAATAAAGAGGTCACACGGTCAAACATGAACATTGAAATAATTTATTATGGTTGACATGCTTAGTTGGTTGAGTTCCAATTGCTAAGTACCTTGCTAATTGGGAGGTCACAGGGTCAAATATGGACATATGGACATTGATCTGTTGGTTGAGTTCCAATTTCTAAGTACCTTGCCAATAAGGAGGTCACACAGTCAAATATTGACATTGAAATATTTTATTATGGTTGACATGCTTAGTTGGTTGAGTTCCAATTTGCTAAGTACCTTGCTAATTGGGAGGTCACATGGTCAAATATGGACATTGAAGTATTTTATTATGGTTGACATGCTTAGTTTCTTGAGTACCTTGCCAATTGGGAGGTCATAGGGTCAAATATGGACATTGAAATATTTTATTATGCTTTACATGCTTAGTTGGTTCAGTACCTTGCCAATTGGGAGGTCATAGGGTCAAATATGGACATTGAAATATTTTATTATGGTTGACAGTAAAATATTGTCGTCTCCATATTAAGTAGCACAGACATTACATTTCTTCCTTATACTAAAAGGAAGATTATTATTTTTTACTTTTGCTTACTTTATATCTCTATATAAAGTTATATAAAATTAAGGTGCACATTAAAATATTGTAATTATGTTCGACATTAATTTCTTTTGTTATTACTATTTTTAATTTTTTAATTTAAATTATTATTTTATTATTTTTAAATGTAACTTTACGTGACAACGTCATCTCTCTGAACATCATCTCTTCCATACTAGACTATAGAGCGCCCCTCGGCAATAACCATGAGCATGGTCTTATAATGAGTTTTGGAACTTTTGGTATGCACTTGGTACTTATATTTTAGGTTTTTCTTACATAATAACCTTTGACTGAGGATAAAGTAATTATATATATGGTATCATGTTTATCTCTCTAGTTCTATTAAGTTAACTAGGGAATCATTTTCTAGTTCACATATTGAATAGTTTCTTTTTATTTATTTCATTTCAAAAAACCCTAAATTTAGTATACCAAGGTGAAACCCCAAACAAATAATAGTTGTTATCCCATAATTTGGGTTCCCTAAACTAAATGGTGAGGATTCTACTTGGAAATTTTCAAGTGAGGATTCTATTTGGAAATTTTCAAGGAAGAGAAACCTTATTGGTTGTAAAAGGAAATTTCACCCTATCAACACTATTAAATGGATTTTTATGTTTTCTTCCATTTCAATTGTAATATTTATAACTTGTCAATACATCTTCCATGTTGTAACTCTCACAATTGATAATACTTAGTTGCAGGCCTATAATAAACCAATGTATATTTTCATCATACAACACTTATAGCTTAGATAATCAACCAATTCATTAATCTAATCATCATACTTGATAGTGACTGACTTCCATGGTATTTAATGTTATTTAGTTGTTAGAACATAGATGAATTCACATCTAAGTAATAATATGTTTCTTTAAATATTTCTCCCCCCACCTTACATCATGGAAATGGGTTCTAGTTATTTGTCATAAAAAAAGAATGTTATAGCAACACCTCTTAGAGAAACTTTTGAACTATGCCCAATTTCAATAATTGTTAGCCTTAATGTAAATATTTCATATCGAGTCCAAAGTGAACATACGATAATCTCCATCAATGCTCCTCGGTATAGATCTTTCATATTGAGTTCAAAGTGAACATATGATCATCTCCATTACTACTCCCATAATAGCTTGGAATGAAAGTAGGGCCAATGGATCTAATTTTATGGGATCTTATAGATTCATTCTCCAAATTAATTGTCAAAATTGTATTCCAATTTACCCCACTCTTTGTTGTGGTAACAATTCCTAAGATTTCATTTTCACTTGCCATAACAATGGTAGAATTCTACTCATGTTTCTTCTCTAAAACTGAATAAAAAACTTATCATGGGCTCTTCTCATGTTCATTCTCCTTTTTCTTTGCTCCACTCTTAAGTTTTTCCCCTTTGCCAAGCCTTATTTTGTATTTTCATTATTGGTCCCTTCTAGTATATTGTTTCTTAAGCAATGTGGTGGAGGTAGAGGAGGTGAAGGTGTTGGGTTCTCTAGCATTCCAAGACGAGTTTTAAATGGAATGTGATCCACTTCCTCGCTTTGAGGCCATGTAATATTTTTTGGTTTTATATTTTCTTGAGATATAATGTGTAGTTGTCACACACTAATCTTGCAATTCATTAGTCGTAACCCAAATCCTTTGTTTATTTTATCATCCTTACATACTTATTATGTAATATGTACCTCCAATACTTTATAGGGATTTTTCACTCACCCTTCCACGAGCTTACTCGTCATTCTTTTGTTTCACTTGTTAGCTCAATAGTTCCCCTACCTATCATACTTTAGTAATGGATAGAACCTTAAGATAACATGTACTTGAGTAACTTTTTAGTTTAACAACCAATTCACTCATCAAACCCTAAGAAATTGTTCATAAGTTCAACAAAGTTTTCAACTCTATTTGAATGATCCTATTACAATGATTGCGAAAGGTTCCCAAATCTAATCACAATCAACACTAAAATATTGTCAATAATGGGTAAGCTATAAAATAATTAGCTCACAAAAAACAAATCCCATGAAGGTCATATGATAGTAATGCACTAATAATTATAACCATAATGATGGTGTTAGTAGAAATATTTAATAGATAACTGACAACATAAAATGATTGTAGAATACTTTAATGATAATGATGTATAGACCGAACAATTAAATACATCATCATAAGAACACACTTAATACCATAATATAAACTACAAATGAAATGTGCCATTGCGGTTATGACATAATGCAATCATTTAATTTATAATTTGTAGCCTCCCATGATGTCATTTCAATACATGCATCAAATTGTCACACTAAAAACAACCTTATCATGTACCTTAAATTCTTTTAAGCAAGCATCAAAACTCAAGTATGTCAGTCAACAATTTTGTCAACTACATTCATTATGTCCATCCTTTATTTTTTTTAATAAACCATTATACATAGTATTAATAACAAAATACTCTCATCTTACATTCAATAGATTATTTGTAAATCACCAACTAATATCTTAATTAGAATGCATACATTTTTGTTATAACTCAAAAGGGGATTAAAAGTGTTCATAGGTTTAAGTATGAAAGGCTCAACCATATACACCTTACCCTTATTCACATCTCCATATTTATTATGCTCTTACTAGTGCATCTTCTTACTCCCTCTTTTTGAATTCTCCTCAAAAAAAATATTAACATTATTTATAAGTTTCTATATGACAAAAGCATATACACTTAACCTTTATTCACCCTTCCATCTTTATTACTTTTCTACTAAATTATCTTCTTACTCTTCCTGACCCTCTGTATTTATTGTATTTATTCTTCTAGAGTTCCCTCTTTAGAATCAGGCCTAATCTGATTCCCTCTTCAATATTAAAAGGTTCACTCTTCACTTCACTTCAAGGTGCATTGACATAAATGTGCTTCACTATATGAGTTTTGTGGTATGAATACATAACTTTAGCTATTGTCTTAAATATAGGTTAAGGAGTCTCTTAGATAATTGTTTTGTTTTCTCTTTATGTTGTAAATGGAAGGTTCCCCTAAAATAGTATATTTAAATTTATGGGAATTATTTTGCATATTATTGAAATCTCATTATATATTGAATTTTGCTATTGTTTTGTGTAATTCAGATATAACAAAAACAAAAAAATATGATGTTATCTTCAAATTTGAATGGATTCTTTTATATCTTAGTTAGATCATACACTAAGATATATAAAAATATAAAAGCTAAAGTACATGGATTCATAGCGGAAGATGTTATCTAACTAAGAAAATATGTATTGTACTTCTTTTAAAAGGGAACAATAATTTTTGAAATTATTAGATTATATATTATAATGACCATATATTATAATATTAGTTTAAGTTTGGATTTTACTTTCCATTGTTATAAAACCACCCCACCTTAATTTTAAGCTATATGTTAGTGATTAAGTATTGAACTATATGTTAGTGATTAAGTATTGAAAGCTTATATAATATGTTTAACATACATTTATGTCATTGAGACTACATTATGTTATGTAATATTTCTTACTAAAAGTAGTGGACCATATTGAAAATTTCTCTCTCCTATCAGCTTGTTGGGAATATAAAATTGAGTGTGCATATAGTATCATATGGTATTATAGTTATAGGATCAACAAAAAGTGAAAGTAGAAGGAATTTTAAAAGTGTGATGTACGATGAAAGTGCATTAATGGGTCATGAATATAAATAAATAAAAAATAAGTTTAGAAATTAGATTATATAAAATGATTTTATAAATTAGCATATTTTAGAGTAGATCATTAGATTTACCATTAAAATTATAGAAAAGAGGTACAATAATACATATAAATTGGTAAGTTGACTAAGTTTATTAAATTGTTTTGACATTAAAGGGTTTATAGTTTATGATTAATATTTTTTCAAAGTAAAAATTAAAAAGTTTTTCACTAAAATGAAACAACACAAGGTTTCTCTTGGTTAGCCTAACTACCTTTAGGACAATTGAGTGAATCCTTAGAGCTAATGCCTTATCCATAATTATGGAATTTATATCAGTTATATTATTGAAAAGGTTTTTGCTTTTCTATTTAATATAAAATATATGTTATACAATTCATTCACAAAGAGATCAAATTAATTTACAAATAGATAAATTAATAATTTAAAAATTGTAATAATATTTTCCGTAAAAATCACATAAGAGATAACAAACTAGTCAGTGTGGTTCATTTTGAGGACAAGATGAGGAACCAAATGCAATAAATAAATGTAGAGAGCAGCTAACAACTATTTTGACTAAAGACAGAAATTAATAATTAAGATTTGACAAAAAAAAGAAAGGACCTAACTAAAAAATTTATTATAAAAGTATTTTAAATTAAATTTATTTATATTATAAATAAATTCAATTAATAATTAGTATTTTTAATAAAATAATATAAGACTATGTGTGTATAATATATTAACTTTATTCTTATTAATAAATAATTTAGTAATTATTGTTATTATTTAGGTGTGTTATAACTCTTATAACCCTTATTATTATATATAATATATATATATTTTAATAAGCTATATTTATTATAGGTTTAAACTTATTCTTAACCCCATTTTTAATTTATTAATTAATAAGTGGGATAATAATAGATTTAAACCTATTAATAATATAGTTATTAGGAATATAATAATAGAGTTATAATGCCCTATTAAAAAGAATTAAATAAAACAAAAATTATTATAATATGAATAAAGTTAACCTATAAATATATGGTTTATAATGATTTTATTAAAACTACTAATTATTAAAATTTTGAATTTATTTATAACATTAATAAGAATTTAATTTAATAATATTTTATAAATAAATTTTTATTAGATTTTTTTTTTTTTTCTTGGGTCAAATCTTAATTACTTTAATTTATGTTTTTAGTGACTTTCAAATTGTTAATTAGCTACTTTTTACATCTATTTATTGCATTATTTATTACATTGAGTGGATCTAGTTTTTCATCTTATCCTTCATAAAGATAAACCACACTAACTGATTTAAAAATAGTCGACCACATTATCTTTTATGTGATTTTTATAAAAAAAATATTATGATTATCACATAAATCTAAATTCAAAAATTTAAAAATTATTCTCTTGCAAAAAATTATAATAAACTGCTAATGTTTCAGTCATCAACCCAGCAGTTTTTTGATAGCACTCAAGAGTTATCCAAGAAATGGTGCCTATTAGCTATAATATCATCAATCAACAGGTATACATGTGATATGTGTCCTTGTATCGACAAAAGCTTTAAAATATGAAGTTAAGATGAACTTTAATGAATGTCTCTATGCACAGGTAAATGTCAAGAAAATATAGCACTGGTACATGAACCACGTTAGATGTGGAGCCAAAATCATAAAGGCTGAAAACATAAAGTACGAAGTTATGAACACAGAGATCATAAATCCATGACCCCCAAAAAAAAACAGGTTGTTTTCTTATTACCAAAATTCAATCTTATTAATAAATTCATAAATACTTGTAAAGCAAATGAATATGTGAAACTTTATTCTCAAATTTTTATATTTAGTTTTTTAGTTTTTTACTATCTATGTATTTAGTTTTTACTATCTATGGTTTTTATCGTGAAAATTTATTTTTATAAATAAACAAGGTCGTATTGTTAGTTCCCTGCCACTTAATTTAATAAAATATTTTAATTTCATGATGTTGTATGTATTGCAAAACAATAATAAATTGTAAATAATTTATATAAATATTTGTTTAAATTTTATTAATTTTTAATATAATTAACATTTTGGTAGATAAAAGATTATTATATATTAGACGAGGAGAGAGAGAAGAAATTGGCATTGAGAGAATGATAAAACTTAATATTAATAATTTATTAATATTGAATGATGACAATTTTTATATATAATACTCATATTACTACACATGTCATGTCATTAAAGTATAGATTGAATGAGAATTGTACAAATTGTACACATGTTATTTTTACATATTTTTAAATTATCTTTTAATTAAAAAATAAAACCCATAAAAATTGTATATTCTATACTTTACACTAATGAGAAAATGGAAATTTTGAATTTAATTACAAACCATTTGTATTTATGATACATAGTAATTAATATATAATGTTATTTTTCAAATTATTTATATTTATTGTACATAGTAATTAGTGATATAGTACATGGACCAATATCCTAGAATGGATTTCGAGACGATAAGGGGAGAGAACTAGGGTTTGATACAGAAGACGCAGGAACAAGCTGGTAACCATAGAGAGGCAAGGAGGAGGGAGCTCCACTACCTTCTACAGTAACGTGGTTTCGAACAAAAGCAGAGGAGAAAATCAAAACAAACCTCAAAATTCTTTGGAGAATGAGACGAAAATTATTGACACCCAAAATGTGGAAGGCAACAAACCCCATGAAAAGGAAGGGACCCATGAGAAGGTTCAACAGGAGGAGAAAGCTGAAAACAGTAGCCAGAGAACTGTGAACAATAAAAAAAATGGGGCCCTACAAACCCAAGTCTAACATTAAACCACAGGTAGTCCTAAACGATTCAGCTCTGTAGCAGCACAGGGATCACATGACAACCTATGCGATCATATGCAAGTTTATGGGTATCTAGACCACAGAGAAGCCACTATAAACTTGGATAAAAAATACGTGGAAACCAAAAGGAGAACTAAATATCCATCTTGGATCTAAGGGTTTTTTTATTGTGGTATTCAGGAACCTGGAGGATAAGGACAAAATTTTTGAAGGAGGAACATACTTCTTTGCGGCTGATGATCTCTACAAGTGACCTTGGATGATGAACTTTGTTCTAGAGCGCAAGACGTTCACATCGGTCCTGGTATGGATAAGACTATACTCTTTACCTTTAGATTATTGGATGTCGGAATCTTTAAAAGTTATAGGCAATAAATTAGGGAATTTCATAAAGATATCAGAGGCAACTTTGCGAGGAAAATACACCTCCTTTACTCACTTATGTGTAGAGATGGACTTATCAGGAGCACTTCCGGATGAGGTCATCCTAGAAGTTTATGATGAGGAACGAGTTTAGACAGTTGACTATGAACACATACCATTTAGATGCCGCAAGTGTCATGAACATGGACACCTCTTCAAGGACTGCCCACCTAATAAAAGGGAGGAAAACCATAAAACAAACAAAGGAAAAGACATTTAAGGTTTTACCAAAGTGGGAGGAAGGGAAAAAGGAGGAGGAAAGAGGACCAAAATGAAACCCAGTGAAAGCAAATTACTGAATCACAACAGTTTTGAAATTTTAGAAGAAGAAGAAGAGGAAGAAGAAGGAACACAAAGACTACCAGAAAACCACCAAAGAGAGAAACGAAAAGAGGCTAACATGGAAATCATACAGGAACAAGATGAACAGAGAATGGATCCTCAAAAATCCATGGAATTAGACAGGGACCATGAGATGACCCCAAATGAAAGCAGCACGGAGGACCAAGATCTACAGGAGATCCTTGAGCGGGAGAACCTTGAACTAAAAAAGTTTCTAGAGTAAGGAAGCAACAAAGGAATCAACTCTCTACCATAGGAGTAACTTGCTAGAGTACAATAGCTATTCCTAAACATGTCTAATCAAAAGGCTATAGGAGTAAAAAGAGGCCAGGACAACTAGGAGAACAAAGGAGTTAAATCAATGGGATTAGTATTAGGAAAATCTACCAAAAACCTAGGAAAAAAAAGAGGAAGGAAGAGACAAAAAGAATTGTTGTTAGAATGTGGAAAACTCACGATTAACTCAGGCAAGATGAAATATCTCTCTAGTTACTCCTTTAAAAACCCCACATTATGAAACTCACAACATGGAACATTAGAGGACTGGGGAGAAAAAGGAAACAAAGAAATTTAAGTAATAGAATCAAGGAAGAAAAACCTGATATGGTGTTCATACAGGAAACAAAATGCTCAGTAGAGAAAATTAGAGAAAAGCATAACAAATGGTTAAGTAAGTATGAGTATTTCGAAGTCAAAGCAACTAATGCAGTAGGGGGGATTCTCACTTTATGGAATCCACAAAAATTTGGTATTCTTGATGCGGAGGCATCCAAGAACCACCTCTCTTTGATTATTCAACCTATGGGGGACAAGGAGTGTTGCATGATTACCAATGTCTATGGTCCTCAAATTTTGGAAGAAAAACTCAGGCTCCTCACCTCTTTGGAGGAAATGAAAGAAAGGCACCCATAATTACCTTGGATCCTGGAGGAGATTTTAATATGATTAAATCTCTCACGAAAAAAAAAAGGGGGAACCAGAATACTAGGTAGAGACTCAGCAGCATTCAAGAACTTCCTCACTAATATGAGACTGGTAGACATGGATACTGGAAATGGCACATTCACGTGGAATAACAAGAGAGAGGGTATAGCTCAAGTAGCCTCAAGACTTGACAGATTCATAGTCTCAGAGGAATTATTGCTCATAGGGAACAACTTGACAACTTGTGTCCTCCCTTTTGGGGGATCAGACCACTGGCCCATACAACTGGAAGCTTCCATGATAGGAACCGCAAGAAACAGGCCCTTCCAGTTTGAGAATGTCTGGCTCACACACTCTGATTTCATCACAAACATTGAGAAGTGGTGGGCTCAAGAGTTACACACCCAAGGAACAAAAATGTCCGTCCTTCATCTTAGACTCAAAAACATCGAGGGAAAGCTCAAATAATGGAACAAAAATGAGTTTGGAAACATCTTCAAAGCTAAAGAGGAAGTGGAAAAGAAATTATAGGAGATTAATCAAATTCTCATCTCAGAAGGATTCACAGAGGAAAGAAAAGAGCTAGCGGACTCACTTCAACAAGAATGGGATAAAAGATGTTATCGGGAGGAAATCTTCTGGAGACAAAAATCTAGAGTGCAATGGATTAAGGAAGGGAATAGGAACACTAAGTTCTTTCACAAGTCTACCATTGCACACAGGGCTAACAATAGGATAACGAAACTTACAGATCCCAAAGGAACAGAGCAAAAAACTCATGAAAAAAATGGAAGATGTCCTGGTCCAACACTTTCAAAGTATTGCTAAGGAGAATAAGGTAGACAGATCCCAATTCACTAAAAGATTTACCTAGCACATTCGAAAGTTGATAACCAGGGAAGACAATCATAATCTCAACAGGCCATTGTCAGAGGAGGAAGTTAATGAGGTCATCAAAGAAATGCATAATGGGAAGGCTCTAGGACGAGATGGTTTCAATGTAGACTTCTTCAAGTCATGTTGGAAGATAGTCAAACATGACATTTTGGAAGTAGTGGAGGAATCGAGAAACTCTAAATCATGTTTGAAAGCGATTAATGAATCCTTCATTGCCTTAATCCTCAAACAAGAAAAAACCACCACTCCTAACAGATTCCGACCCATAGCTTTATGCAATGTGGTGTACAAAATCATTTCCAAAGTCATTGCCAATAGACTCAAACCTCTTTTACTAACACTTGTGTCAGAAGAGCAGACTAGATATGTGGAAGGGAGGCAAATTCTCAATAATATCATTCAAGCTCATGAAGTGGTGCACTCCCTCAAAACTAATAAGTAAGCAGGCAAGATTATACAACTGGAAAAAGCTTATGATAGACTAAGTTGGTCTTACATCAGGGATGTTCTCAAAGCATATGGCTTTGACCAAAATTGGATAAGGTGGGTCATGGCTCTTGTCACTACTATTAGTTGCTCAATTCTCCTTAATGGCTATCAATCCAGAACTTTCAAGCCTTCAAGAGGCCTCAGACAAGGTGATCCTCTTTCACCATTCCTCTTCATTCTCATGATGGAAGGATTGGGCAGAGCGATCACTATTGCCAAGGAGGAAGGAAGAATACAAGGACTAAGACTTACTCAGAATGGAGACACTTTGACCCATCAACAATTTGTGGACGACACTATGCTACAAGGCATACCCATAGTCAAGGAAGCTAAAGCATTCAAACAAATTCTATATGAGTTTGCTTTGGCTATTAGTACTAAAGTAAGCCTTGCAAAATCTAAGATCTTCTTTTTCAACACTGATATCTCTATTCAAAGGAATCTCTCCAAAATTCTAGGCTTTCAAAGAGATTCACTACCCTCCAAATATCTGGGAGTACACCTCATAGACAAACCACTAAGAAAGAACATCTGGGAGGCTATAACAAATCAACTGAAGGAAAAGGTCAACAAGTGGACTAGCAGATCCTTGAATTTAGCAGGGAGGTTAGTCCTCACAAAGGTGGTACTACAAACCATCGCAATCTTCATGTTTTTAGCCCTTATGACACCATCAGCTATCCTTCAGAAAATCAGAAATATCTAAAGAGACTTTTTTTGGGGAAAAGGAGAAGAGAAAAAGAAATGGGCTCTAGTAGCTTGGGACAAGATTTGCAAACCCAAATACCATGGTGGTTTAGGTCTACATGACCCAATTATTCTAAACAGAGTCTTAGGAGCAAAACTATGGTGGAGATGGCTAAAGGAAATACAAAACCCCTGGGTGAAACTCTGGAAACAAAAATATGCAATGGATTGGCAAGAAAAGGACCACATAAGAATGTCAGGAAACATAAGAGGTTCCCATATTTGGAACAAGGCCTGGGAGAAAAGAGCTTTAGTACAAAAACACAGTTTCTGGGAGATCAGAAATGGAAACCTTCGCTAGTTCTGGGAGGACAACTGGCAACAGGGAGGTAACCTTAGTAGAGAGGAACTAGCTAGTATTCAAACTGATACAATAAACAAAGGACTGAAAAAAGTGAGTGACTATTGGGAACAATCAAGGGAGAATTGTAAATGGAGAATTTGGAAGCTACCAAAATACAATGAGGCAACCCTGCTGAAACTCAAGCTAAAGCTCTGGAGATCATCCTGGAAAAGAGACAAATTTTGACCTCAACTTCGGATGACCTACTAATATGGGGTAGAAATAATGAGGGTGTCTTCAACCTCAAGGAAGCAAAAATAATAGCTATGGGACTTAACTTACCAAGTATTGATAAGACATGGAAAGATATATGGAACAACCCACACTGGAAGAAGATCAATCTGTTCAGGTGGTTGGTCCAACATGGAAAGATTCTAACTTGGGAGAATGTGAGAAGGAGAGGGCTTGTTGGACCTTCAAGGTGCCATTTATGTGGCTAACAGGAAGAAACCATGAATCATCTTCTCAACCTCTGCTCCTACACCTCAACCTTATGGAATTGGGTAGCTGATGTCTTCAAGCAGACAGATAGGAACAAAAATGACATTACTATTACGTTGAAAAACTAGAGAAGGGATTTCTCAGACAATGAGACAGTAAATAATGCCTGGGCCCTGATTCCAGGTTTCTTGGTCTAGAATGTCTGGAAAGAATGCAAAAATAGAATATTCAAAGATAAGACTGGCCTAGTTGAAAATATCATAACAGTAATCCTAAAGCAGCTTAAGGAAACAGTCAACAATCTAGGGGGGCATTCTCCAGAAAATCCCTCGGGCAACAGAGAAGCCCGCATTCTGAAACTGTTGGGACTTCAGTCACATAACCCTCAGAGTCCTAATGGAACTGTGAAGCATACCTCAGAAGGAAAAGCTTTCCAGCAACCTCCTCCTCATGGTTTTTTAAAATTCAACATAGATCAAGCCTCAAAAGGTAACCCTGGGGATGCTAGTTATGGTGGAGTTATAAGAGATGAGGAGGGAAACTTAAAAGTCATCTTGCATAGCCACCTGGAAAGGGCCACCAATAATATGGTGGAACTCATGGTTGTGGAGCTATGCTTGGAGATTCTAATAGAGTACAACATTCACAATGCCATCATCAAGGTTGACTCTCAATTAATCATCAATTCGGTCAAACAGCTAGGCTCAAACACTTCACCAAATAAAGTCTCAAGCCACTAGAGATTTCTACAGGTCTATCATAGAATACAATCGCATCTCAGAATTCTAAGAACTCTAAGTTTCGTTCATATAAGAAGAGAAGCCAACAGTGTAGCAGACTGGCTAGCCAATGAAGGGGTAAGATGCACACGAGACAATAGGTGCTGCAGGTGGGAGGAGGTACTAGAAAGCCAACTGCATGAAGGGTATTCATTCAGGGCCCTCACAGACATGGAGCAGTACCAGAACAGACAGGGAAATTGTTTGTCTCCTCTCATCAATGAAGGATAGGGGTGTGTCTGGAAGATACACAGAGTTTGGGAACTTGTGGGTCTTGAAGGAAAACAGGCAGCGGCAGAGCAAAGGCTACAGGCCAATAAGTAGGTTGGTGGGTTCGGGAGTTAATCAACGAAAGTCAAAATAATTTCTGGTTTACCACCCTTATCGGGCGCCCTTAAAACCAAAAGTGGTTTCTATGAATCGCATGCGAGGCCACTCAACTATCAACACGTGGCTTTGAGAGGAGAGTGAATACTGCCCTCATCGGGCGGGTATTCCTTGAGCTTCTGCTCTGCTCGATATGTCCATTGGCCGTTTGATCATGGGAGAGTAGATTGATGGGTATTGGCTATCGAGCAGGTTAGTGGGTCCTGGAGAAAGTCAGAGGGAGTCAAAACAACTTCCAACTTACCACCCATATTGAGTGCCCTCAAAACCAAAAGTGGTTTCTACGAATTTCATACGATGCCACTCAACAGTCTACACGTGGCTTTGGGAGGTGAGTGAATACCGCCCTCATCCGGTGGGTACTCCTCGGGCTTATGTTCTGCGCGATATGGCCATTGACCATTAGATCTTGAGGGAGTAGATCGACAACTATAGGCTGTCGAGCAAGTTGGTGGGTCCGAGAGAAAGGTAGTGGACCCGAAATCTCTTGGTTGCATTCTATATTCCCATTTTTATGTCTGCCAAATATTTTGTCAGGGCTTCCCTTTTTGCACAGGTACTAAGTGTGGCTAAAAATTTTCCATTTGTTGGAGGAATTTCTTCCTCTTAACACCGGTTGTAACTTTTGTAACATATTTTTAGACACAAGTTAATAGAAGGTCTGACTCTTGCTTTAGCAAAAGAAAAATTAGTGATATAGTTCATAGTAATTAATAATAGAGTACACAAAAGTCAATTCTTGTCATCATTACACAATAAGAGAGGAGACATTTCAACCAATCATATTTGAGATAAATAGAAATAAATTTTATTTAAAAATAATAAATTTAATTTCATAATGTTAAACTTTGGATAGATTTTAATTTTTTTTAGTAAAGTCAATGAAAAACTGTGTTTGGCTAGCTGCATGTATAATAATGGTAAACAAAATAAAAATATGTAAAATGATTTGAAAAGTCATACTTTGATTCTCAATTTTCCATGTATAACTTATTTTACTACTTTTCCTCAAATTTGGTATTGTAAAGATGAATTTTTATAATGGAAGCTATTCTTCTATATATAGATTATTTATTGTACTTTTGTTTGTTTTTCAAATTGTTTATCTATAATTAGAATACAATATTTGTTTGTTTCTCAAATTGTTTATTTATTAGATCCATCTAAATTCTGGATCTACTATGGGTTAGAGGTATCAAATCCTTTGAAATGAAAACGTTTCTTAGAGTGAAAAGAGATTTGATCCCTTTTGGATCTTGGTAGATAGGGAGTTAAGATGGATCTAGGCTGGTATAATATATATGTAGTTGACATTGAAATATTTTATTTATAATTGAGGTTCTCCACATTAAGATGGGTCTATGGTGGTATAATATATATGTAGTTCACATTGAAATATTTTATTTATAATTGACGTTCTCCATTAAAATGTCAAAATATGCCACTCATATATTTTTTTCGTGTATGTATGTATTTAATTATTTTTATTATTAATATTTTCTAAAATATTCCATATCAAATCCATACTAAACATTGAAAAAAATCAAATATCCCTCACACATTGAATTAGAAAGCAACTATTAATGGAATAGAAATACCCTCAATCTTTCTCTCTATATATCTTTCATGTTAAAAAAATATACTCAACATGTGTATTGAAATATTTTATTTATATCTTACCCTAAACTTATATATATATTTTTTTTGTAAGTAAGCATTTGTATTAAGAAACAAAAAAATATTGTACAAAAGGACTGCCCAGGCTGACTAGAGCCCGAAGCTTTCCAGAGAACAAGACAACTTGACCAAAATACCTCCTCCAGAACCCCAAAGAAACAGGGCAGTCGACAAGGATAAACTATCCACCTTGGCGCTGAGGAGTAGAAAAGAGAAGAGCAATGCTAAACAAGAAGAAAACAGATTGGCCGGGAGGCAAGAGCGCAACTGGGGGTTCTACCCAGCTTGAATGGAATCCACAGTTCGACCCTTTTTTGCTTTCTTCTTACCAACTTTGACCCATCCAAGTTGATCCTGTATGGATGGAAGAACTAGCAATCTATGTTGGGCGGACGGGGAGATCTCCTTGTCTGAGTCCGAAGGAGAGGTATCATGAGATCGTTTCTGTGAGAGCGGAGGGGCGGAAGACTCTTTAGGACCTGTTGGGGGCGGATCCTGAGCTTGCGAAGCATCCATATCGTCCTCATTCACTTCCTCTTCATATGAACTGGAACTGAAATCATCCATGAGGGGAGCGTCACATGGCTTCCAGCTTTTGGATTTCGGCTTAGGAGCTGCCTTCTTCTTTTGGGTTGGGAGTGCTGGGCATGTTCTATGAAGGTGCCCTGTGAGATGGCAATGTCTGCATCGGAAAGCTGTGTTCTCGTAATCCAGGGTCTGAGTCCAATAAAAGTCACCAACCTTGAGAATGATCTGTTCTGGTAAACCTTTACTCAGATCTATTTCTGCGCAGATTCTAGCAAAGGTGTAGATGCCCTTTTCCCCTCTGGATGTGTCTGTGGCTAGAAAGTGGCCTAAGGTGTTACCGGTTCCTTCAAAAACAACAAAGTGCCATAAATGAACTGGGAGGTTGGGAAGTCTGACCCAGATTGGGAGCTTAGTGATGACAGCACTGGAGGGATCAAAATCTAGGAACCATGGGGTTAAGAATAGCCCAGCAGAGTCCCAGAACCAGGGTCCTTCCGTCAAAGCTCTTTGATAATCCTCACTGTCAACAAAGACTACAATGAAGAAACCTTTAGAGTAGAAGAGAACATTGCAGTTGTTGGTCCAGTTAGAGTGAACCCATTTGTATAGATCTGCTGTGCTTGGCCAAAGCCCATTGAACCTGCAGATAATACCAAATTTAGCAAACAACTGGAACTGCCTATCCATTGTTGGATGCATGATATCTATGGAGGGGGTTTCCTCCAGCTTGTCCTCTAGAAAAGGTTTTGGAGCTTGGGCTGGTGTAGAAGCTTTCTTGGTTTTCTGAGCATGGACAACATCTTTGTATGAGAATGCTGCTGCTGAAGAAGTTTGTCCGACCGCCCCCCCTTTCAAACGAAGGGACAGAACGATTGAAGCATTTCTTTGAATATCATAAAAGGAAAGGGGCAAGAGATCATCAAGCTGTTTACCTTTGAAAAGGAGCCTTTGAGAGACAGAAGGAATCCCCATCCTGAGGTGCAGTCTTTGCTTGAGGTCCTACACAAGGTCCGTGGAGCTCACCCACTGAAGCAAGGTTTTGCCTGATAAAAGCGCTATACAGATCTGGAAAGATTCGGATAACTTCGGGGTCTGTTTTTCTTTGCGAGCAAGACTTGACAGGGACCCTATCTGCACCTACTTTGTAATACCCTGTGCTGGGAAGCAAGCTATCTCAGTCACTTGGTGAAGCTTGAGAGGAGGCAGGGCCTCTCTGAGGCAGACTGCTACAATTTCTGCTAGGCTGAGCAGAGGCCGGACTTCCACCAGAAACTGCTTCTCACTGCAATTTTTTTGAAACCCCCTTCGAGAGGTCATTCCTCTTTTTTGTATTCCTTCGAATATTTGCCGCACAGCCTCCCCGCTCGGGCATATTTCAGAAATTCTGAGCATAAAGTTTCCTGGAGGCATTTGCAGGCTTCTAGTGGTTGAAAGACGCTCGTAAAGGTGCTGGAAAGAGGGAAGAGGGAAAAAAAGAGAAGCCCAGCTTCCCGCCCAAAAAATATTCATGGGAAGGGGGACCGAACAGTGGAGAAACCCCGTCCAAGAAAGCAGAACGAAGCCCCCACGCAGAGGGATCTCAAGCTGCGCCGCTATCAAGAAGCGGTTTCCAAACCTGGCTGAGCAGAAAACCCTACAGGGTACCTGGCCATAGAGGCCACGGGAGAAGCAAAGCTGTTGAGGATTGCTGGTTCTGTAGTCCGCCCCTCTGCCAGCAGAGAAAAGCATGAAGGAAGGGCTGCGCGGAACCCACAAGAAAGGCCATCCAGTCACGGGAGCAGAGCCAGGGCGAGGAGGCACCGAGAGGGAGCAGCTATCCTTGGCTGCAACAAACTGAGGAGCAACATTCTTACTGAAAACCCTAGCTGAACCTGCCTGCGTTGCCACCATTCTTTCTCTATTTTACTGTCGTTCTTTTTATTGTTTGCACCCTAAACTTATATATCAACTCCATATTAGAAATAAAGTAATTTGCATATCAATATATATATATATATATATAATCAATTTAAATTACTTTATTTTTCTCTATATAAAGTAGATATATAAGCATCCCAGGGGATAGCTCATTGGGTTGGTCGAGTTCCATTTGCTAAGAACTTTGCCAACTGGGAGGTCACAAGGTCAAATATGCACATGCTCAATTAGTTGAGTTCCAATTGCTAAGTACATTGCCAGTTGAGAGGTCACACATCAAATATGGACATGCTCAGTTGGTTAAGTACCACTTGCTAAGTACCTTGCCAAATGGGAGGTCACGGGGTCAAATATGGATATTGAAATATTTTATTATGGTTGATATGCTCAGGTGACCGAGTTCCAATTGCTAAGTACCTTGCCAATTGGGAGGTCACAGGGTCAAATATGGACATTGAAATATTTTATTATGGTTGACATTGCTAAGTACTTTGCGAATTGGGAGGTCACAGGGTCAAATATGTACATTGAAATATTTTATTATGGTTGACAAAAAAATATTATCTCCATACTAATTAGTGCATTTGTAACAACCTCCAGGGTAAATGTGCATATAAACAAAATAATAGGAACATAAATACAATAAACACATCATCCATCAAAATCCATATATATATAGACACACATTTGCACATGAAAATCAAGGGAATTAAATTTTTCATTAATAAATGCAATGAATCAACTGGTGATGGGACTACCACATTCCACTCGACCATAGATTGGCTGAGCCAAGTCTCTTTTCAACTAATCCCCCCCCTGCCATATTCCAAGCATGAATGTGGGATCTCATAGAACACATTAGTCAAAACTCATCCAGGGTTTCCAGAGGCCATCCACCTCAACCCATCAAACAATGATTCCACCTCACAATCACACATCACCAAAAACCATCATCAGATTGGTCTCCATCGAAGCCTTCCAGGGCTTCCAGGGCATTTGTCCAACCAAGGCTTCCATAACTAGTAACTCAACCCACAACTTATATAGGGCTTCCAAAGCGTTTGTCCAACCAAGGCTTTGAGGACTAGTAACTCAACCAGCCAAGAGCTTCTAGAGAGTTTGTCCAACCAAGGCTTCTAGGACTAGTAACTCAACCCAAGCTGTTACAGGGCTTCTAGAGCGTTTATCCAACCAGGGCTTCCAAGACTAGCAACTCCACCCAAGCTATGGAAAAATGAGAACCAACCAAAACAAAGCAATGAAAGTAAACCCACAATCACCATGGCTATCCAGGAAGTGGCAAGGCTAGGCAATCCATTATCGATCCAGGCAATCCTCCATGCCAATGATAGATCATAACCAAGAAACGACATGCATGTCCCATGCATGCCAAAACTAGTGAAGAAAACATACATGTAACTCGGTACCTATTGTTGATGCTGATGCCTTCTTGTGCTTTCCTGCTCTTCCGTTTCCTTCTTGCTCCAAGAATCCAAGTATGCCACACCCTCCAAGAGTGCTCCTAGAAAACTCTAAGTATCCAAGAGTATGTGTGAGAGAGAGAGAGAATAATGAGAAAGCTCCAAAACCGAACAGACCAAGCCTTGCCCACTGATCCTCTTAAGCCTTTTTATTAATGGGGCCTCTATTTTTTTCATTTTCCATTATTTTCCTTCAATTTCCTCCTCACATGAAAAATGTGACCTTTCACCTTCCTTTTCTCCTAATTTCCATTATTTTTATAAATAAATGTGTCAAAATACCCTTTTTCCTCTTTAATGCCTTAGACATTGCCTTTGTCAATTTCCTTAACCATAAACAACCAAATGAACACCCACTAGGATATCTTTCCCACCATTCAACTTGAAATACATGTCCCATCATCCATGGTATTTATATATTCTTACATGGAATTTTCACTAGGGCTATTACAAAACCCTCCCCCTCGGGGGAACACCGTCCTTGGTGTTCAATCACACATATACCTCAATAGCCTGCTGAAAGAAGACATACTGCTCATGGAGCTTTATAACCCAGCTCGATGCAGTATTTACAATGAAAGATCTGCTCAAGACATAATATCATAACGACATGACAACATGCCACATAGTGGAGCTTTATAACACAACTCATTACGGTATTTACAATGATCATTCTGCTTAAGAAAACTCATATGTCATCATAACATAACCACATGATAGCATAATAACATTACACCCATACACATAGTGGAGCTTTACAACATAGCTCGTTACAATATTTACATCCATACACGGGTGTACATATAACAACATCATCAAAATATATATACCAAAACATATGCCAAATCATATACCAAACATATATCAATAATACACTAATCATCATATAGCATATATCAAAACATCATAAGGCATATATCAAAACATCATATGGCATGTATCAACCAACATAAAAAACATATCAAATCATCATAAAACATATATCAACCATCATAAAGCAACTACCAAACCACCATAAGCAACCACCAAACCACCATATCAAGCTACTAATTCTTGTAGTTGATTTCAACTACTCAATTGGGCATGTTCATGATTCTTGTACCACGCACATAGCTTCCATCAGTTTAAATTCACCTCACACCTCATTGGTAGCTCGTCAATAAGGTACATTTGCAATCATATTCACTTCTTGTCACAATAAGTCAAACTAGCATATTTAACCAGATCAAAATGTATAAAAATATCACATCAAGTTAGCTCAAAACATAGCCATCAAAATCATAAATTATATGTAACCATCATAAACCAAAATTATAAATCACGTATAATCATCATATACTAGAATCATAAATCACATGCATAATAAAATTGAAATAAAATGATGATACTTATCCTTTCCTCAATCCTTAGCTTCTACCTTTGTCTTTATTTCATATGCACTTCGGCTCAGTTTCTACACCCGAAAAACACCGAGTGCCTTCTCCTCAACCATGTGCATAGAAACATAGTGTGCATCACACACATACAGCCACACCACACACCACAACATGCAATACATGCATATACACCTGACATATAACACATACACCTACACCCAGTGTATACAATACAATGCATCCATCTATACCCGATGTGAAATACCACCCAATGCATGTACCTACACAGAGTACCACACAATGAGTACACACATCACAATACTATGACTACATGATGCATATACATAACACCACATGCCCATAACATAATATCGACGACATGCACACAATACCACACGTACACCAGTACCATATGTACAACATGTACATAGTACCACCTATTCACTGCACCACCTACAAAACATGTTCACAACATCACATGTACACTGCACCACCTGCACAACGTGTACATAATGCCACATGTACACTACACCACTGTACAACATGTACACAATACCACATGTACATAGTACCACACGCACGATGTGTATGCGACACCATATGTACATAGCATCACATGCATGACATGTACGCAACACCGCATGCTCATAGCACCTTATGTACAACATGTACACGGCACCACATTCTCACAACACCACTTGTACAATCATGCACACAACACCATATGTACATAACACCATATGTACAACATGCACGCAACACCAAGTGTACATAGCACTACATATCCAACATGTACATAGCATCATTCGTACATAGAAATGCATATCCAACATGCACAGAGCACCATTTGCACACACACCGCATATACATCATGAAGATAGTACAATATGTATACAACACCGCATATGCAATATTTGCACAACCCTAGTTGTACCATCCTGTACATAACATTGCATAAATAACATGTACACATGTTATGTATACATAACACCACAAGTGCACACATCATAGATGCAACATGTACAACATATACAACGTATGCTCAACAATAGTACTACACATCCAAAACCACATTGTCCTTACCAAGAAACCTTTCTTCCAATATCTCATCCATGCTTATGCTAGTATGCCGCAGACCACACTACTTTCACTTTGTTGATGTATCCTTCAACATTACCTATTATAACATAGACATAGGCATAATACAAGTATACAATATCAAATCATATCCACATGATATTGACCTTGTATATTTGTCGTGACTATTCTTCCCAATTGATTCCTCATAAGACCATGAACCTCTTCATGTTTTTCTCCTACACAAGAAATCATTCATCCACAATAATGATCCCTAACAACCCTGTTAGATAATAACATAGATACATGAATACCTACATACATATATAAACGTTAGCATAAAACAATCACGATCATGTCAAACAATGACATACATACATACATACATGTATACATATATTTAAACTTCAACATAATCATGATCATAAAATAATTACCAAATAACATAAGGTCTAGGTTAAGAGAACTTCCTTATTTATGAACAAGCATTGAGAGAAATAGTTCCCAACATATCCAAAGCATATGACATCGCTGATCCATTTACTTTACCTTTTCTAGTTACATTTCTTTTTTCTGCGCTACTACTGCCCATTTAGCACAATGGACCCAACTAGTCCAACCAATTGTCATAGTATTACCTTATGCTGCACTTACTCATGCACAAAGCTTCATCTAGGTCTTATCACATCGGTTAGGTACCAAAAATCTCTCCTGATTTCCATCAAAATTCCTCTTTACCAACCAATTCCCAAGACTCAAAACATAAAAAAGGCAAGACAAGAAAAAACCAAGAAGAAGACCACCAAAGCCCATAACGATATGAAACTACAACAAAGTGGCAAGGCCTTGCACCAGACATAAACAAAACCACAAATAAAGCTCAAAATACCAAAAGCACAAGACTGACACCATGACTCAATCCCCATGGTTCCCAAGGAAATATCAACTAAAGCCATCTTCAAGATTTCATGTCAACCTGTCTTTCCATGCGACTCCCTGCATCATGCTGCCATAAACACATAACTGTCAATGTATAATTAAGCATAACAATACACCAGTTACCTCATCTAATTGTGTCAAGCATGTTGCTTGCAACTGAACACATCCACACCATCTCTCAAGGGACTCCAATCCTTTAATAGATCCACTTGTAGCTAAAGACTAACTACTATACCTGTCAAGTGCATGTTCATGAATATAACACATATCCACATAATGTTAGACAAAATCAAGGTTAAGAATACTTCCTATGTGCAAAGCACTCATTCATTCGAAATTTGGGTTCCAAACATAGCTAAAGGAATTCTTTCCCAATTCATTTCTTTTACCTTTTTACCTTGTTAGAATCAAGGCTTTTATATGTTGTCACACCACCCAACTGTTAGTTATATAGACACATCAACTATTACCTTGTCATGCTAATACCAAGCATGTTACCCTACAACTTCTCGCACATGTCAACCGCATGTTCCAAATATCAAGACAATCATATCTGTTAATTTGAAATCAGCCGTTACGAAGACTAAAAATCAAGTCATAATCCATAGTCAACTCATAGTCATCAGTCATAATACTACAACTATCACCTACTATCCTCAAGTACATATCAACTGTCTCAACACACACATTTTAGTACAATCATCGTAAAACAAAATCATTTGGACACATACTCATATTAAGTAATTCATCAATCATTCAACCACTTGCAAGCATACCATGTTAACTAAATTAACTAGATGATATAATCAAATAGTCAAGCACCACATATATGACATAAGCAACTGATACCTTAATGTATCTCAAAGGAAGTGATCTTGTCTACACAATCAATCTAGTTAGCATGATATAACTTTACTACACATCAACTCAAGCACTCATAAGATCATGATATCCATAACAATATATAACTAACATGTTCACATCGTAAACTCATAAGTAATTATCATTCACACATATGAAAATTAAATATAAATTAGTATGACACCATATCACAAATATGTCGGTTCATACCTGAATATTGCAACCATAACCATCTGCATAGGTCAAACCAGGTAAACATAATACATATAACATCAATATCTTTAAGGAAGTGAACATAACCATCACTCATATGACCAATCCAAATTATAACATCAATATCTCAATGAAATAACCCTAATCATCAAGTTAATAAAATATAACAGCAATAAGCTATATATCATGCTCATCAACAACATAAAACTGAATCATCAAGCTAACTATCATATAACAATCAATAAGTTAACCTATAACATACTCATTAGCAACATACAACATAATCATCATGTTATCTAAAACAAATGCATACAACTACAAGTTACTATCATTCTTGACTATCCAACACATGTGCATATAACTACACTAATCAACTAACATCTATCATGAATGTAACCATAACATCAAAGTACATGTACATAAACCTAATGCATATAAAATCCTTAACTTACATACCTGCATTATAATGATCTGCATCTCCTGCTCTATCTAAGGCAACACATTAGAATAGCACCATGATGACCTAAATTACATACAATGACTTCACAAGGCTTGTTTTACCTACTATACATGCATAATCATAACCAAGACCATACATGCATAACAACTGCATATACACACATAAAAAATGAGTACCAAACCATACATGCATCATTCTAGCTAGAGTCTAATCATCAATGCATGACCATATCAAGTACACAAACCATGACCTCGTGCATGAAAACAACCATTATTGCATTGTATGCATTGTCACATGCAACCAAAAGTATGCATAAGCAATGCCGAATCAACTACACCTATGCATAAACGCATGTAGTCGAACGTAAGTGATCAATTCTTGTAATCAACCTACAAGACTGATACATGTAATCAAAATATTCAAAAAGTAACCTAACATACAAGGATGTAAGTAGGTATCATGAAACCAACATCTAAGCGACATATAATTCATAAACAATCAATCACATGTTCCAAAAATCAAGACATCGTGTCTATTAATTTGAAATCGGCATTCACCAATATAACAACCTATAAGCATACCTCCTTACTATCAATGGTCCACACTAAGGTAGAAGGAGGAAGCTACTATAATGACATGATCTCCAATGTCCAATTATGGAAATGGGATCTCCAAAGCTCTACTAAATTTAACCACACTTGAAAAGAAATTGATTTTTATTTCTCATACATTTTTATGAGGCTAAGTCAAAAACATTTCACTTATTGTGCTTTTGACATAATACTTTTTTTTGGTAGGTAAGATCCCACGGGGGATTTGAACCAGTGACCTATCGCAAGGAGTGCCTTAACAGTGCACCCATTCACCATCAATCCAAAGCCCCATGGACTACTTGTAACATAATAATTAAAAACATGCCACTTTTCCATTTCCTTACATGCAACTTTTCAAATTCCTTGCATGCAACCTTTCAAATTCCCTACATGCAACTCTTCAAATTATTTGCATCAAAATAGGCATAGATCAGTTACATCCATATCATCATACTACAATACTATCCCATCCAAAAAATTAACATTTTCTTCAAACAATTAAATAATTTACATTTTCTTCAAACAACTACTATACTATTACATTTTCTTGTAAGCATTTCTTCAAACACTTTACATGCAAACTAATATAGAAAACTATTTGCATACAAGTAAGAATATATCAACTACAAAAATACTATTACACATCAATACTATCCCCAGCCACAAACAACATACTCATTGGGGCATTTTATCAAACAGTTTGTATTCAATTAATCATTGAACCATTTAAGCATTTCATCAAACACTTTGCATGCAAACTAGTATAGCGAATGATTCAATGCATATATCCTAAACTGTAGTAGTACAAGTTATGGAAACTGAACCATATGATCAGTGGTATTTTCCCTCCCTATGGTTCAAGTTTCAACTTCTAATATTTCATATATGAAAAGTTATAACAAAAATACCAACACAATAATATTTGGTGCACAATTCTAGGAGCATCTAGAAATATCGACTTCCACTGGTCATATCTCCTACAATATAGCGAATAAATGTATGAATTATTATCACAATATTAGTGGGTTTTCCCTCATTGTGGAAAAAATTTCAGCTCCTAAGAGTGCCCAAAATAAACGTTATAACAACAATGTCAGCGTGACCTGTTTGAGGCCTAATTTTAGGAGCATTTAGAAGGCTCAACTCCCTCTGCTCATATCTCCTAAAATATTGCGACCCAATATCTAAAATTTCTGCCACATAATCATTGGTATTTCTCCTCAATGTGGATGATGTTTTAGCTTTTGAGAGCCTACAAAATAAAATTTATTGCAGAAATGCCAACGTGACCTGTTTAGAGGTACATTTAGGAAGGTCATCTTCCTTAGATCATAATTCCTAAAGTATTATGAACCAATATTTGAAAATTTTACCACATTATCAATGGGATGTACCTTCAGTATGGATAAATATTTAACTTCTAATATGCCACAGAAGAAAATTTATAACAGATATGACAGAAAGGTCTAAAATTTAACCTTTGTTCTTCATTTTACATATGATGGAGCCCATCCAGTCCAAGTGTTTGAACCATGCTCTGATACCACTTTTTAACAACCTCAAGGTAAATGTGCATATAAAAAAAATAATAGGAACATAAATACAATAAGCATATCAACCATCAAAATCCATATAATATATATATATATATATATATGATATATATATATATAATCATTAGATATAATCAAGGGAATGAATTTTTCATTAATAAATGCAATGAACCAATTGGTGATGGGACTACCACATTCCACCTTACCATAGATTGGCGAGCCAAGTATCTCTTCAGCCAATCAGTGATCACCCCTGTGCCAAATTCCAATCATGAATGTGGGATCTCATAGAACACATTAGTCAAAACTCATCTAGGGTTTCCAGAGGCCACCCACCTCAACCCATCAAACAACGATTCCACCTCATGATCAGACATCACCAAAAACCATCATCAGATTGGTCTCCATCCAAGCCTTCCAGGGCTTCCAGAGCATTTGTCCAACCAAGGCTTCTAGAACTAGTAACTCAACCCATAACTTATACGGGGCTTCCAGAGCATTTGTCCAACCAAGGCTTCCAAGACTAGTAACTCAACTTGCCAAGGGCTTCTAGATCATTTTTCCAACCAGGGCTTCTAGGACTAGTAACTCAACCCAAGCTGTTATAGGGATTCTAGAGCATTTGTTCAACCAGGGCTTCGAGGCTAGTAACTCAACCCAAGCTATGGAAAAATTAGAACCAACCAAAATAAAGCAATGAAAGTAAACCCACAATAACCATGGCTATCTAGGAAATGGCAAGGCTAGGCAATCCACTGTCAATCCAGGCAATCCTCCATGCCAATGATAGATCACAACCAACAAACAGCATGCATGTGTCATGCATGCCAAAACTAGTGAAGAAAACATACATGCAACTCCATACCTGCAAGAAAATCTGATGTAGCTACTGATGTTGATGCCATCTTGTGCTTTCCTTATCTTCCTTTTCCTTCTTGCTCCAAGAATCCAAGTATGCCACACCCTCCAAGAGTGCTCCTAGAAAACTCTGTATCCAAGAGTATGAGAGAGAGAGAGAGAGAGAATAATGAGAGAGCTCCAAAATTGCACTGACCAAGCCTTGCCCACTGATCCTCATAAGCCTTTTTATTAATGAGGCCTCTATTTTCTTCATTTTCCATTATTTTCCTTCAAGTTCCTCCTCACATGCAAAATGTGACCTTTCACCTTCCTTTTCTCCTAATTTCCATTATTTTCATAAATAAATGTGTCAAAATACCTTTTTTATTCTTTAATGCCTTAGCCATTGCCTTTTCCAATTTCCTTAACCATAAACAACCAAATGAACACCCACTAGGATGTCTTTCTGACCATTCAGCTTGGAATATGTGTCCCATCATTCATGGTATTTATATATTTTTACATGGAATTTTCATTAGGGTTGTTACAACATTGCTAAGTACCTTGCCAATTGGTCACAGAGTCAAATATGGACATTGAAATATTTTATTATGGTTGACATGCTTAGTTGGTCAAATTCCAATTTCTAAGTATCTTGACCTTGCTAATTGGGAGGTCACAGGGTCAAATATGGACATTGAAATATTTTATTATGGTTGACAATAAAATATGGTCAAATATGGACACTGAAATATTTTATTATGGTTAATAGTAAAATATTATCCCCATATTAAGTAGCGCGGACATTACATTTCTTCCTAGTAGTAAAAAGTAAATTATTTTTTTTTACTCATCTCCATATTAAGTAGTGAATAACATTTCTTCCTTATGCTAAAAAGAAAATTATTTTTTTTACTTTCACTTACTTTATATCTCTATATAAAGTTATATAAATGCAAAATTGAAATATTGTAATTATGGTCGACATTAATTTCTTTTGTTATTACTATTTTTAATTTGTTAATTCAGATTATTATTCTTATTATTTTTAAATGTAACTTTACGTGACATCATTATCTATTTAAACATCATCTCTTCAATACTAGACTATGGAGGGCCTCTTGGCAATAACCATCAACATGGTATTATAATGAGTTAAGCCATTTTTTCAAACTTTTAGTATGCACTTGGTACATATATTTTAGGTATTTTTGTACATAGTAACCTTTCATTGAGGATAAAGTAATGATATATATGGTGTCATGTTTATCTCTCTAGTTCTATTAGGTTAACTAGGGAATCATTTTGTACTTCACATATTAGAATAATTTCTTTTTATTTATTTAATTTCAAAAAATCCTAAATTTAGTAGACCAAGGTGAAACCCCAAACAAATAATAGTTGGTATTCCATAATTTGGGTTACCTAAACTAAATGGTGAGGATTCTACTTGGAAATTTTCAAGTGAGGATACTATTTGGAAATTTTGAAGGAGGAGAAACCATATTAGTTTCAAAAGGACTTTTCACCCTATCAACACTATTAAATGTATTTTTATTTTTCATTCCATTTCAATTGTAATATTTATAACTTGTCAATACATCTTCTATCTTGTAACTCTAACATTTGAGAATACTCAGTTGTAGGCCTATAATAAACCAACGTATATTTTCATCATACAACACTTATAGCTTTGCTAATTAACCAATTCATTAATCTAACCATCATATTTGATATTGAATCACTTCCATGGTATTTAATGTTCTTTATTTGTTAGAACATAGATGAATTCACATTTAGGTAATAATATGTTTCTTTAAATATTTCTCCCCCCTCTTTACATCATGGGAATGGTTTCTAGTTATTTGTCATTAAAAAGCATGTTATAGCAACATTTCTTAGAGAAACTTTTGAAATATGCACAATTTCAATCCTTGTTAGCCTCAACGTAAATATTTCATATTGAGTCCAAAGTGAACATATGATCATCTCCATCAGTGCTCCTAAGTGTAAATCTTTCATATTGAGTTCAAAGTCAACATATGATCATCTCCATTAGTGCTCCCATCGTAGCTTGCAATGAAGGAAGGGTCAGTGGATCTACTTTTATGAGATCTTATGGATTCCATCTCCAAATTACTTGTCAAAATTTTATTCCAATTTACCCCACTCTTTGTTGTTGTAAAAATTCCTAACATGTTATTTTCATTTGCCATCCAATGGTGGAATTCTACTCATGTTTCTTCTCTAAAACTCAATAAAAAACTTATCTTGGGTTCTTATCATGTTCATTCTCCTTTTTCTTCCCTCCATTCTTAAGGTTTTCCCCTTTGCCAAGCCTCATTTTTCCTTTTTCTTGTTGGTCCCTTCTAGTATATTGTTTCTTAAGCAATGTGGTGGAGGTAGAGGAGGTGAAGGTGTTAGGTTCTCTAGCATTCCAAGACCAGTTTCAAATGAAATATGACCTGCTTCCTCGCTTTGAGGCCATGTAATATTTTTTGGTTTCATATTTTCTTGATATATAATCTATAGTTGTCACACACTAATGTTGAAAGCCATTAGTCATAACCCAAATCCTTTGTTGATTTTATCACCCTTATATACTTATTATGGACTATGTACCTCCAATACTTTATAGGGATTTTTCACTCACCCTTCCACGAGCTTACTTGTCATTATTTTGTGCCACTTGTTATGCTCAAGAGTTCCCCTCCCTATCATACTTTAGTAATGGATAAAACCCTAAAATAGCATGTACTTGAGTAACCTTTTAATTTAACAACGAATTAACTCATCACACCCTAACAAATTGTTCATAATTTCAACAAAGTTTTGAACTCTACTTGAATGATCATGTCACAACGATTGCAAAAAGTTCTGAGATCCAATCACAATCAACACTAAAATATTGTCAATAATAAGTAAGCTATAAAATAATTAGCTCACAAAAAAAAAACCATGAAAGTCATATAATAGTAATGCACTAATAATTATAACCATAATGATGGTGTTAGCAGAAAGATTTAATAGATAACCCACAAGATAAAGTGATTATAGAATACTTTAATGATAATGATGTATAGAACAACAATTAAATATATCATCATAAAAACACACTTAATACTATAACATGAGTGCCATTACTATTATGACATAATACAACAATTTGTAACCTCCCATGACATCATTGCAATACGTGCATCGAATTGTCACACTAAAAAAAACCTTATCATGTACCTTAAATTCTTTTAAGTGAGCATCAAAGCTCAAGTATGTTGGTGAACAATTATGTCGACTACATTCATTATGTTCCATTATCCTTCATTTTTTCTAATGAACCATTATGCATAGTATTAATAACAAAGTACCATTATGCATAGTATTAATAACAAAGTATTCTCATCCTACAACATTCAATATGTCATGTGTAAATCACCAACTAATACCTTAATAAAATGCATACACTTTTGTTATAACTCAAAAGGGATTAACAATATTCATACATTTACGTATGAGGGACTCAACCATATACACTTTACCCTTATTCATATTTCCATATCTATTATGCTCTTTCTAGTGCATCTTCTTACTTCTCTTTTTTAATTCTCCTCAAAAAGATATTAACATCAGCTATATATTAACACCATTTATAAATATGTACCTAACCTTTATTCACATTTCCATCTTTATTACTTTCCTACTAGTGTATCTTCTTACCCCGCCCCCCACCCTATATGTTTATTCTTCTAGAGTTCCCTCTTTAGAATTAGTGGGCCTACTCATGGTTCCCTCCTTAATATTAGGAGGTTCACTCTTCCTTCTACTTCGAGGTGAATTGACATAAATGGGCCTCACTATATGAGTTTTGTGGTATGGAATACACAATCTTAGCTACTGTCTTAAATATAGGTTAAGGAGTCTCTTGGGTAATTGTTTTGTTTTTTCATTATGTTGTAAATGGAAGGCTTCCCCAATAGTGGTATATTTAAATTTACGGGAATTATTTTGCATACTATTGAGGTATCATTTTGATATTGAATTTTGTTACTGTTTAGTGTAATTTGGATCTTAACAAAAACCAAAAAGCATGATGTTATATTTGGATTTGAGTGGATTATTTTATTATATTCTTCATTCTAAAGATCATAAACTAATATATATAAAAATAAAGTACATGGATTCATAGTGTAAGATGTTATCTAACTAAGAAAATATACATTGTATGGCTTTTAAAAGGGAACAATATAATTCGTGAAATTATTAGATTATTTGTTATAATTACCATATATTAAAATATTAGTTTAAGTTTGGATTTTACTTTCCATTGTTATAAAACCATCCCAACTTAATTTTAAGTTATATGTTAGTAATTAAGTATTCAAGGGTTATATAATATGTTTGATATACATTTATGTCATTGAGGTTAGATTATGTTATGTATTATTTTTTATATTTTAGTAGTGAACCATATTAAAAGTTTCTCTCTCTTATTAACATTGTTGTTGTAGTAATTTTTATAGACAACTTCCAGATTTCAAAGAGATCAGTGCCCAAGGCATCTGAATTGGGCACATTTATAATTGTTCAATGGAGAGTTTAGAGCACATCAAATAATGTCACTTACCATTTGAATTCAGTTGGTTCAAACAACTCTGGAGAGATAAAGTTCATGTGTTCATGATACATAAGATATACATAGTGATATAATGTGCCAATCAATGGGGATCGATATCATTCAAGGACTTCCATATCATTCGAATTAAAAGAGGTGTGACAATAGAAGGAATAAGAGAAGAAATCCATCATGCAGAGCTTGTGCTATCAAGAATTCTACACTTATCTACACTTATCTAGATTTAGGATGAAATGACAGTCTAGAAAAATTGGTGAATGCAAAGACTTATGAAGCGCATTTAATGATTATATTTCCAAGAATTCATACAAGCATTTTCCATGAGCATTTTGATTTAAATGAATCTGTATTAGAAAGGAAACATATCTAGCATCTACTTGACATGAAGTCTTGAGAAGAGTACAAATATTTATGAAATTACAAAGAGAGGAGACATACTGGAATCCCGAAACACAAGAATCACCATTGATTTCACATTAGTATTTTGAGTATTCATGCATATCAAAGAACCAGAGCCATTTCCAAAAGAATACAAAGTTTATTTCCATAAATTGTGAAACCTCTTTAAGTGTTTCTTCCTTCCTTTTATAAGGAGAGGAAGACCCTAAAAATATGTTCCAAAAATATCCCAGCCTGAGCTCCAGTTGTCTAATTAATTAGTTGTCTCAGCATGAAAAGGCTCTATCATCCAAATCATTGTAACAAAATGATTATTTTCTTTAAAAATACAATAAAAGCAGAATAACAAAAACAACAAACTTAACAAACATGTGAAGACCGAATGATGTTTTTATCCAAAATATCTCCATGTCACTTCCTGTGCTAGCCTCTGCTCAAGCCACATTTCTACCTCAAAGTTCCTCTCTCGTTGCTTAGCTGGTTCCCATCGCTTTCCTCTTAACCACCTAAATTACGCACTCTTTGGAGTTGGGAGCAATCAATAGTGGTGGCCTTGGTTGTGCTCAAGATTCATGGATGGTGAATCATCCATCCCTTCATACTTCCTATATAACACTATCAGAGCCCTATATGTCTTTTAAAACATCTAGAGTGTAATATTGGGGATTTTCCAGCCCTGGCACTTAACATTGAAAAACCTTACAAAACCGTGAATTCTAATCCACCTCAGCCCCTTTTTCTTTGAGCCCTTTCAGTACTTTTCCATCATATGACCAGGGGCTATGACCATCAACTTAGCCCTTGGTTCCTTTGAATCTTTATGTGACTATGGGAAAACTCTCATATTGGAGCCCCTTTATCAGCAGATTGCAATTAGGGGTTTCACTTGGAGGCGCACACACTGCCAATGTCGATATCAGATGTGTGATGTCATCACTGCCACATGGATCTTCTTTATTGGTGTGATGTGTCACCCATATATGCCCCCATAGGACCCCTGAAAATGTTGAATATGCCTGTCACGTGTCCATCGTATCGCCACATCATGCTAACATCAACCGCCACATGTCCTTTATCGGTACCAACCATATGCATCGAAACAAATCCTGTGTCACCACATGTCCCTTGAGAGGAGAGAGAAAAGGCCTAAATTCCCTTGGTTTTTTGCTGATTTCCTTTGTAAATCATTTTCAGTCCTTCCCCAATGGATTACACTATAGGCTCAAATTCCGGCAATCTTAATCTTAATCACAATCGTCGATGTGCCAGGACCTCCGATTAAGCGACCCCCTGATATTCTATCCCTCATGACTTGCGATCACTGATTTACGATATGCCTGAACCTCTAATATGCGATCGTTGATGTGAGATATGCAAATACACAAGACCTTGTTGAAATTTCGATATGTGATCACTCTGATTGTTGATTTCACTTCGAACCTCCTATATGCCTTATCACTGCCATGGACCTCCGATCGCCGATTTGTGATATGCCTCCGATTTTGATGTTTGATGGCCGATTTGACACGTAGTAGAAGGATAAAAAACTCAAAACTTTGAATTTTCATGTTTTTCCTTTGTTTTTTTGTTTTGAGGAGAAAAACTTCAACTTTCTCTATCTTTTAATCCAGAACTCTATTTTTGGACTTCTACATACCACTAGAAATATTGTTCATATAACTTTCCTTTGTAGGGGGTCTAATTTGGGGTTTGGGTCTTTAAGTGGCTTGGAAGATGGTTGCAAACTTCTATGCTCTTTTTCACTCTAGGTAGCTAGAAACACATTTTGTAGAAGGTGACAACATTGGCTCCAACTAGGGACATTGTCTTGCTAGCAAGGTGTTGAGAACCTGCAAACTAGTAACCTTCTGTCTATTGGGTATGGAGTCATTTTATTAAAAAAAATATTATAAAAGCAAATAGATAAAAATTTAAACGTTATAGAGTATTTACATATACACACTGGTATTTATAATGCATGAGGGAGGATTACCTTCAATGCTGGAAGTAGAGTTTGAGGTACTGAACATTTACTGGTAGTTCTAGTGATTCTCCTTCCAAGTTTTCCAATAGGAAAGTATTATTACCTTTTTCTTTAGATATTTTGAAGGCACTAAACCATAATGGGTCAAATTTCCCATGGTTGCCCTTATCTTCCCTTTGAAAATCCCACCTTAGGACTAAATCCCCTAGTTGTAGTGGTATATCTTTATCCCTTCTATCAAACATATACTTCATATTCAGCTGATGACTAGCCAGTTTTACACCAACATGTTCCCTATTTTCATTTAATTCAACCAACTGATTTATTCTTCGAGTTAAAGCATTGGGTTTCTCTTCTGCCTCCAATAACTTCACAACTTGGGAATATTTCCACTTTTCCATATACCAACTCAAAAGGTGACTTTCCTGTGGATCATTTAGGAGTCACTCTATTAGCCCATAGAGTGAATTTTAGCTGAGAGTCTCAATTTCTGTGATTTTTGTGATTGTTTTCTTCAAAATCCTTACCATTGTCTTATTGTAGGACTTATCTAGCTCATTTCCCTTAGGGTAGTAGGTAGTGGAATGCCTTATTGTGATACTAAACTTCTGACATAAATTGATAAATTTAGTGGACTTAAAGACCTAAGCATTATTTGTTATGATATTCATAGGGAAACCAAAATATGACAAAATGTTTTCCTCCAAAAACTTGATCACCACAGAATCGGTAGTATTTCAAGCTAGGATGGCCTCCACCCACTTCATGAAATAATCAATGGCAGTCAGTATCCATTTATGTTGGCCACTGGAGGGAGGGTGTACCTCTCCTACGAAATCCAACCCCCATTGTCTGAAAGGTTCTTCCACACTCATGGGGATCAAACAGAGAGGAGCTAGTTTTTGCTTTTTAGCAAAGACTTGGCACTTCTAACATGCTCAGACCTAAGAGTGGACCTCTTCAAAGAGTGTGGGACAAAATAATTCAACTTTCAAGATCTTGTGAGAAGTGGTCTTCCAGTTGTAGTTACCTCCACAAACACCTCCATGGAACTCTTCAATTACTTTGTGAGTTTCTCCTTCCACTAAGCATAACAACGGGATCCCAACATGATCTTTCCAATAGAGTTGACCATTTGGTATGATGAAATTTTGAGCTTGAAATCTCAACATTCGATATTTGGACTTATCCATTCCCAGTGGATACCTTAAATAAAATATAATGAATGATATTATTATACTAGATCGATGTTTTGTATTTGATATAAATATTTGTTCTGAGATCTTGATGTCTTTCTGTTGTACTCCTGCTTCATCACTCCCTACTAGAAAATTGATCCCCAATGCTTGGGAGTTGGACTATGACAGGATATTGGCTAATCCCTGGATCTTTATGAGCTTTGTAGGCTTTATGTCCAAGTGATATTCCTGAATCTTAGTGATCCACCTTCCCCTTTTCCCCTCACTATCTCCTTATATGACAATGTCCTTGACTACTGTTGTGGGAACATAGGCTATAATAATGGAATGCAAGACATAAAATCTAAAAGCCTTCAATGCATTGATCAAGGCATAGGCTTGTTTCTCCAAGACATTGTATTTCAGCTCAACATCTCTTAGCACTTGACTGAATAAGGCTATTGGTTGTTCGCGCCCTTCCTTGTTCTTTCGTAACAGAACAACAACAATAGTATGAGGGGAAGAAAAGGAAAATATATAGAAATGTGAAGCATAGTCAGGGCTGGCTAGAACGAGTGCTTCTGCAAAGGCTTCTTGATTCTAGAAAAGGATTCCCAAGAAGTTGGACTCCATTTTAACTCATTTTCCTCTTTCAGCATATCATTGATTCCTTTTACTATTTCAATGTAATTGGTTGCGAATCTCCTCAAAAAGTTGATTCTTCCCAAAAACACCTAGATCTCTTTCTTCGTCCTTGGTAAGGGGATGTGACTAATTGCCTCTACCTGTTTGGGATCAATTTTAACTCCTTGTTGTGCAAATATATGTCCCAAAAGTTTTCCTTCACTCAAATGAGACTTCTTAAGGTTCAAGGACAATCCATATCTTTTGCATTTATTGAAGGTAAGTTGTAAGTGCAAGATGTGCTCTTCATCTATTTTTGAGAATATTGTGATATCATCTAAGCAAATCACTACAAATTTGTCTTGCTCCACCACAAAGGCTATGTCCATGGATATTTGAAATATCGCTCCAACGTTTAAGAGACCGAATGGCATATGGGCATACAAGAAAGTTCCCCAAGGGGTAGTGAATGCCATTTTCTTTTGGTCATATGGGTGTACTGCCACCTAGTTATATTCAGAGAAGCCTTCCATCATGGACGTCCTAGCTGAATCAACAACTTTCTGTAATATGCAGTCCATGTTGGGAAGTGGGTGGTTGTCCTTTAATGAGGCTTTGTTTAGATTGTGAAATTCCAAACACAACCTTATTTCTCCATTGTTCTTTATGACCAAGACTAATGTTTCCACCCATTCTGAATATCTCAGTGTTACTATGATTTTGTCTTGAAGAAGTTGCTTGATTTCTCTTTCAATAAATGGAAGTTGGAGAGGGTTAATTTGCCTCAGCTTTTGCTTACATGGATTTGTTCCACTTTTGAGGGGAATCTTTTGTTGAATAATGTTAGTATAAAATATTTTCAAATCACCATATGACCAAGAAAAAACCTCTTTGTAATATTTGAAAAGATTTGAATACCTTTTTTTGTACAGTGGAGGGATCACTTTCGACAATTTGATTAGCTGAGGTTCCTCCTCTATCCAATGTTGAAATCTTCTACATGTTCATCAGTCACTTGTTCTATCAACTTTGAAGCTACATCGTTCATGCTGAATAACCTTTGTATAGGAACCAAGCCCCTAGGGATAGTGTTTCCATTAAGTTTCAAGACTTTGTGTCTTGTTATGGTCTCCTCCCAAGCAGTATTCTCCTCTTCAATACACATTTCCTCTTCTTGATCAATAGAAAAATTGGAAAATTCTCCCATGATCTCAATGAAGCGTTTAATCCGTTCGTCATCTTCGAACACCTACCAATGCTTTATGTTATCAGGCACAAAATTTTGGTATCTGACTTCCACTTCATATCTAAGGAATGGGTTCTAAGGAGGCTTGAAATTTATAACATCTATAACTAGTGAATCTACCATTCTATTCCCTTCCCTAGGCAAGAAGTGAACATTAAATGCCAAGAAGAAATTTTCAATTAAGTCCCATACTTCGTTTCTGTGTGTCCTTATTTTGGGATGCTTAGTCTGACAAATATTTCTTATTTGCTTCACTACTCGCTCAAAATCCCTGTATACTAACAAACTTCCAATATTCATATCCCTTGTTGTTTGTAAACTGAGAAGAAATGCCTCATATTCTGCGATGTTATTTATTGCCTCAAATTCCAATTTAAACGAGGAATTAGACTACCTTATAGTGATACCAGTAGTACACCTACTATGTTTCCTTCCTTATATTTTTCCCCATCAAAGTATAATTTCCATACCTTATCCCTATCTTTGATGGTTTTGTTCGCTAGATTTCTGAGTGTACCTGAGTTTCCTCTAGGATGTAGTCATCTTCTTCTAATAGTAGGCAGACGAGGTCGCTCTCTCTTTCATACATGGGGGCACTATTTAAGCCTTCAGCTTTAGTACTATTTTTATGAACCCAAACTCCCTATACAACCTTCTCTCCTCCCCTCCAAAAGCAGGGATGGTAGTGTATGACAAATATAATTTAATTGAACCTCCAATTTTAAAACCCTAGGATTTGGACAAAAGCGTGCTAAATCTCGTAGGGATATCAACTACCACAATGTCCATTACCACACTCTTAATTGGAATTTGAGCTAAGTTTACCACTAGGTCCTTTATCATCCCCAAGCATTTTACCGTCTTTGAATCAAAAGAGTAAAATCTTTGTAAGGCCTATTTATCTGCAGACCGAATTGCTCCATAACTATTAAAGGCATAAGGTTGTGAGAGGCACCTGAATCTAGCATGCAATTGTGAAGCAAGAGGTCATGTATTACCAAAGTAACATAGAAAGGTGCCATTAAGGGGTCATGTTCTTTGACATGGGGACCAAAAACTACCATCGATATTTCTTCCTGAAGATTCAAGTAGTCATATGAAGGGCCTATGGATGGAAGCATAAACTAGGAGATCTGAGCTTTGTAATTAGGATGCTTTAGGAGTTCAGTCAGAGAAACTGGACTCTTAACTTTTTCCAGTTCCTTTCGTAGATTGAAGACATTCAAACCCTTTTCTGCATTACCAAATTCGATTGATTCATTTTTTTTCAACTACCTGCTTGGAGATAAGAGGAGGCTTATCATGTTGAGGGACTTCAGGCTTACAATGGTCCTGATTTAAAGGTTCCTTCCTTTTAGCATATTTGGATCTAGCAGCCCCTTTTCGTTGTTAGATGATCTAGGGATCTCTAGGAGATGAGAAGCTCCATTTTGGTCATGTGCTCTAGATCTCTTCCTAGAAGATCAAAGATCACATTTTCGGTGTAGTTGGGCTTACATGAAATTTAAAAATTGCTTGCAATAATCACCTATTTCTTCATCATTTAAAATTGCATCCACCTCACGCACCTTCTCTTGGAAAGCCTTGGATTCTTTTTATTCATTTGAGAAGGAAGAGTTTAGATTCCCTTTAATTTCATGAGAGTCTTGTGACTTCTCATCTGGGTCGCCTTCTATGTATAATGGAGGGAAAATATGATCTAGCTATTCCTTCCTTTATCTTTGTAGGATTTGCAAGGGATGTCTTCAATACTAGGGGTTGAAACCTAGATTAGGATTGTGGCCACTCTATCTTGGGAGGATTTTATTCCCTAGTTCAAGCTTAACGTGTTTGCTTGACAAGCTCTTGATCAACTTATCCATTTCTTCCAACTTTTCCTCTTGTGTCTCCTTTACCTGGTTGGAGGAGGATGCTTCCTCTTTTCCTTTATTCTTCTCCCCTTGACCAGTATTTCCTCTCAACCTTCCTATAGACATAAAAATTTCCCCTACCTTGAGGGCATCAACCTAGATCTGGTCCAACGTGGGAAATTTCCTTTCTCTTAGTGTGAAACCAAATTTGGATTCAAAATCTCCAGCAAAAAATACTTGGGCTACTGCTTGAGGAGGTTTGATTTTGGTTGCTAAGTTGTTAGATTGCTTATTAAATATCTTTATAAATTCTAAGATATACTCATCTAGATTTTTCTTTATAGCATTGAATTCTATGAGGATATATCTGTGGTCTCTTTTTTCTCCCTACTTCTATATAAACAAGTTTTCTAGCTCTTCCCAAGTAGCTATGGTGGCATCTTGCAGTAATTTAAACCACTTCTGAGCTTCCCTATCAAGCGATTGAATGAAGAGCCTTAGAACCACATCAAAATGTTCAACATTTAGATTCTCTACAAACACACAAAATACTTCTATATGTCATTGTGCTGAGATCTCATCTTCTTCATTAAACCTAGGTAAGAGCTTAAGGTAATCCTGGGGCATTGCATTTAGTGGCCAGGGAAAAGTTAATGGAGCATATTTGTTCAGTAAAATTCTTGGGACAACCATTGGTACTAGTACAGGTGGGGCTGATCAATTTATCAGAGGTATTTGTATTTGGATAACACGCGAAAAGATAGTGAGGCTAAGACTAGTGGAAGTATTCAAATCATGAGCAAGATTGTCTTCCCCTTTTCACTATTAGGAGGAGGGGGAAATGATAAAGAAGTGGTGTTAATTGAGACTTCTTATTTTTTAACCTCCAAGGGGAAAATATTAGGGAGAGAGTTACTTTCATCAGGGTATATGAGAGTTCTTGGGGTGAAGTCTGAGCAATGAATAACAACGTGCTGAGAATTGGACGAAGAGGCTTTAGGATGAGAAGACATAGTGGCATCGGTGGTGGGAGTATTTTCTTTCCAGATTCTCCTGGAGATTAATCTCTTCGAATCAGACATAGGTGGTGTCTTTTATTGAGATGTATTAGAACGAGTGTGAGGTCTTCTATAAGACACGATGATAAACCTACATCCCATACGTCTTTGCTCACCTTAACAAAGAATGCATGAATATCGTATCTCAAGGGGAAATCCTCTAATACATTCCCCGAAAATGACACCAAATGATGTTTTAGTTCTTAGAGACAGCCTCCAGATTGCAAAGAGACCAATGCCAGAGACATATGAATTGGGTGCATCTATGATTGTTCAATGGAGAGTTTAGACCACCATGAGACCACCTTAAATAATGTTACTTACCATTTGAATTCAGTTGGTTCAAACAAATCTGAATAGGGAAAGTTCATGAGTTCATGATACATAAGATATACACAGTGATATAAAGTGTTAATCAATGGAGGTTGATTTCATCAAAGACTTCCAACTCATTTGAATTAAAAGAGGTGCGACAGTAGAAGGAATAATAGAATAAACCCATCATGCGGAGGTTGTGCTATCAAGAATACTACACTTATTTGGATTCAAGATGAAATGGCAGTCTAGAAACAATGGTGCATGTGAAGACTTATGGAGTGTGTTTAAAGATTATATTTCCAAGAATTCATGCAAGCATTTTCCATCAACATTTTGATTTAAATGAATCCATATTAGAAAAGAAATATATCTAGAAACTACTTGACATGAAGTATTGAGAAGAACACAGACATTTATGAAATTACAAAGAGTGGAGACATACTGGAATCCCAAGACGCAACATTGATTTCACATTAATATTCTAAGTAGTCATACATATCAAAGAACCAGAGCCTTTCCAAAAGAATATAGATTTTGTTTCCAAATATTGTGAACCCTCTTTAAGTGTTTCTTCCCTCCTTTTATAAGGAGAGGAAGACCATAAAAATATGCTACAAAAATATCCTAGCATGAGCTCTAGTTGTCTCGGAAAGCAAAGGCTTTATCACCAAAATCAATGTAATAAAATGATTATTTTTCTTTAAAAATACAATAACAACAGAATAACAAAAAAAAATAGACTTAACAAACATGTGAAGGCCAAATGATGGTTTTAGCAAAAATATATCCATGCCACTTCATGTGTTGGCCTCTGCTCAAGCCACATTTCTGCCTCAAAGTGCTTCTCTCACTGCTCTGTTGGTTCCCGTCACTTTGCTCTTAACCATCTGAATTCATCACTCTCTAGAGCTAGGAGCGATCAATAGTGGTGGCCTTGGTGGTGCTCAAGAATCATAGTTTCCGTCTCATCCATCCCTTCATACTTCCTATATAACACTATCGGAGCCCTATATGCCTTTTAAAACATCCACAATGTAATATCGTGATTTTCAAGCCCTAACACTAAACATTGAAAAACATTACAAAACTGTGAATTTCGATCCACCTCATCCCCTTTTTCTTTTAGCCCTTTCAATACTTTTCCATCATATGATTGGAGGCTATGACCATCATCATAGCCCTTGGTTCCTTTGGCTCTTTATGTGACTGCGGGACAGCTCTCATATTGGAGCCCCTTTATTGGCGGATCGAAATCGAGGGTTTCACTTGGAGTTGAAACATGATGCCAATGCCAATCTCTGATATCCAATGTGTGACATCATCATTTCCATGTGGAATTTCCTGATTGGTGAGATGTGTCACCCATATATGCCCCCATAGGACCCCTAAAAATGTCAAATATGCTTGCCATGTGTCCACTTTACAGCCACATCATGCTGACATCAACCACCACGTGTCCTTTATCAGGACCAACCATATGTTTCCATGTGTCATGCATCAAAACCAATCTTGTGTCGCCATGTGTCCCTTTGGAGGAGAGAGAAAAGATCTGACTGCCCTTGGTTTTCTTTTTATTTCCTTTGTAAATAATTTTTAGTCCTTTACTGGTGTTTTACACTATAGGCTCAAATCCTGGCAATCTTAATCGCAATCGACACTTTGAAAAGGTTTCACCTGTGTGATCACCAATTGTGATGCAACGATCACTTGATACTCTGATGTTGCGATATCACTTGATTTTGTCAATTTGTGAGGACCTATGATTAAGCGATCCACCTATATTCTATGCCTCATGATGTGCAATCACCGATTTGCGATATTTCTAAACCTCTGATGTGTGATCGTCGATGTACGATATGCAGATACACAAGACCCTGTCGAAATGTTGACATGTGATGGCTCTGATTGACCATTTCACCCTGGACCTCTCATATGCCTTATCGCTACCATGGACCTCTCATCATGAATGTGCGATATCCCTCTGCTTTCAATCGCTAATAACTAATTTTACATGCGGCAGAAGGACAAAAAACTCAAAACTTAGAATTTTTCATGCTTTTCCCTTTTTTTTTTGGTTTTGAGGAGTAAAAGTTCAACTTGCTCTATCTTTTGACCTAGAACTCCATTTTTGGACTTCCACATATCGTTGGAAAGCTTGTTTAGATCAATTTCCTTTGTAAGGGTTCCGATTTGGGCTTTGGGTCTTTTAGTGGCTTGGAATATGGCTGCAAACTTATATTCTCTTTTTCACTCTAGGTAGTTGGAAACACATTTTGCAAAAGGTGACAACAATTGTGAATATAAAATTGAGTGTGCATATAGTTATCATATGGTCGTATAGTTATAGGATCAACAAAAATTGAAGTAGAAGGAATTTTAAAGGTGTGATGCAAGATGAAAATGCTCAATGGGTCATCAATACAATAAAAACAAATGATTTTAGAAATTAGCACATGTTGGAGTAGATCATTAGATTTACAAGTAGAATTGATGGAAAAGCTGCATAATAATACATATACATAGGTAAGTTCACTTAGTTTATTAAATTGTTTTAAAAAATTAAAGACTTTCAGGAAAATGAAACAACACAAAGGTCATTTCTCTTGCATAACCACCTTTAGAGAAATTGAGTGAATCCTTAGGGCCAATTCCTTATCCATAATTATGGACTTTATATTAGTTATATTATTGAAAAGGTTTTTGATTCTCTATTTATAATTGTATTTGTAAATATAATATATATTGAAAAAAAAATTAAAGAGAGAATACCCATGCGTAGTCAGTACGAATTTCAAAGTGTACAAAATCATTCGACCTTATAAACAATCTCAACAACAATTTGATATGCGATGGAACTCAAATGTGCATCAGTGAGAGGCCAAAATATGTATGTGAGTAGATGTGACTTGCAAACCCCTAATTAGATGTTCATAGGAGATGCAAAGTTCAAAAACAATTCCTTGGTGCATATAATAAGGAGGACACAAAACTTGTGTATACCCTTGATGAGAATAAACCACTAACTTTATGCACAAATGAGTGTGCAATAAACAAACTTTTATTTTAAATAACATTTCATTTTTGCAGGTGTAAAGTTGATTTACTATCCTTTGAATTGTAGAAATAATTTTGTTTTTTTGATTAATTTATAACATACTTTTCACAAGAAAAAAAAAAGTGTTTAGAAAATATAATGGGTATGATTTATTTATTTTGTAGCATCCCAGTATCTTGGTGGGACCATTGTGATGTTGGTTTGCTTAGGACAGTAAAATGTCTAGTGCACTAGACAATAAGTGATCTAAGTAGTGCATGGACAAAACATCTAATGAGAGTAAATATGTTCTTCATTAAAGCTAACTAGTAGTTTCTTAGATTCAAGCTTGTCAAATTTTTAATTAGTAGAAAATGGCATGTCTTTCAAACATCAAGTTAGATCCCATTCAAAACTTCAAAAGTGAAAATTTCAAGGTTTGGAAGAAACATACGATTGTCACATCCCAATATAGATCTTTTCTAGCACTAGTCACGCACAAGAAAAGGAGCATGCAAAGGATGTGAAACAATAAGAATAAAATGATGTGATGTAAAAACAAGTAGTATCATGGATTAATTTTTTCATGATAGATGATATGTTTTGGAAATTCCAAGATGTAAAAGATGTTTGTAAGGCATCAAAATGATAGAAAATGGGGCATGAAACTTCTTATAGATAAATTATTTTATTTTGAAATTTTACTTTTCTCTATGAAGATTAAAGAGGGTGGTCCACTTTTAGAACACGTTAAATTTGAAATAAACTAAAGACCAATCATTAGCCATTGGTGGGGAAGTATGTGAAGAAGATATGGTAGTAATCAATATGAAAAGACTACCTCCATAATTTGAAATTTTAATTGAAACCTTGAATATTACTTATGGGTCTATGGTAATTTCATTTGAGAAGTTCGTGAACTAATTATTCTAGAGAATATGTGGATTAAGTAGTTCTTAGATGAAAAACAAAGCATCACCTTTGTAGAAAAGCTTAAAAGAACAAAGCAAGAGAATGACAAAGGAAAACCCAATGGCGGTAAGAACACCCACGAAATTGATGAGATTGATTGAATATTATTATTGTGGTAAATATAGGCACATGAAAAAGGATTACATAAAGCTTTGGTGGGGTGAGAAAAACAATCAATAGTGATTTCAAATGAAATAGACAAATTTTGTGGAACATGAAAAGGATAAGGTTTATGTTTTTGTGACTTTGTAGAAAGGTGTTAAATCAACAGATGATTGTATTTATTTTTATTGGTTCATTTAAACATATGGAAAACAAAAGTGGTTAGTTTGTTTAGTTCATGGAAGATAAGCCCATCTTAAAGATAATAGTGTTGGATGATGGCACATAATACTATGTGGAATGAAACATAAATATGTTAGTCTAGATGAAAGGCAAGACGTTATGTTTATTTTTATTTTTCTAAATTTGTAGTTTGAACATTTTAATATGTGAGATCACAAAAAAGGCCGACAATTGGATTTCAATTTTCAAGGAGAAATGTGTTTTTTATTAGATAAGAGGATCAATAAGGTAATTGTATAAGTGTGGAGGAACAAGGTCTCTTCAAAGTTGTTGATGATGAAGTGGTAGAATCACATGATTTGGTGATTAGAAATGGGAGAAATAGGTTGGCATCAAACGTGGGAGGACCCACTTTAGTGTCTAAAGACTTTTCTTTAAGTTGATAGTGGTTCCAGGATTAAAAAAGAACCCACAGATCAGATTTCATGGGTGCACCTTCCTTTCATCTAAGGGACCACTGACAAGATTGCATGGATCCTAAGAAATCATAAGGTTCCCTTAACCTTTAGGCTTCTAAACACCATTCAAAGTTCCCTGAGATTTGTAAAAGACCTAGTGGACCCTAAGAATATGAAAGGTGTTTATGTAATCTCATGTTCATGCAGGACACCCTACGTCGGTGAAACTTGCTGCAAAATAAATTAGAAGATTTAGGAGCATGCAGGTGACATTAAACATGGGAGGACCCACTCCTCAGCATTGGTAGAACATGCAGAAAGACAAAACACAATATTTGTATTGAAGATGCTTGGGTCATTGCAAGGATAGATCATTTCCATCACTATATGATTAGGGGGGCTATAGAGATTGAAAGAAGATCAAGCAATCTGAATAGAGATGATGACTAGAAAATTAGAAATTGTTGGATCCCCTTTCTTCTTGAATTTATATATATTTATTTTATTTTATTTATTTATTTTTCAACTATGCCTTAAAAATTTGATCTTAACTGTTAATAAACAATTAATGGTTTTATTTTCTCATGTGTGTGTGTGTATCCTCTCAGTAATTTAATTTTCCCTCTTTTTGACTTTTCCTTAGGATATTTTATTTTATAATTTTGCTTTCTTTCTTGTATTTATCTATCTATTTGTGTGAATCGTTATTGTTTTCTTCTTTTATTTTTTTCTTATTCTTGATTTCCTCTTTAGTATTTATTATTTTATTTTCCTTATTTTTATTTTATTTATTAGTATAGATTCTTAACCAACCTTTGTTTTGACCTAAAATAGAACATCCTAAAATTTCCATAATAAATTGGTCATTTCCATTTTAAATTATTTATTATTTATTTATTTATTTTTTAAATATATTACTCTAAAATATTATTTATAGTAAATAGTATTTGCTTATTCAAAATTAGTTGTTACATTCTAACTAAAATTATCTCTACATGGGGTTCTCTCTATTTAATATGATGCCAAGATTTGATTATTCATCTTGTCCCCATGATGAAACACGCTATATGGTTCAAAACGCGTTGAGAAAACACTTATGATATGACCTTTTAGTGAAAGTTTTCTCACTATTCATGATATGGATCATGAAAGCCTGAATTCAATTAATAATAGTTCTCTTTAACATTAACACATAATGTTTTGGTATATATCCATATTAATGAACTCGAAAATGCATGGAAAATTTTAGGGGCTAAATTTCTCCCTTGGGAAAAATTAGGGGGTTCCAAATTTTGATTGGGCTAAATAATGCATTATTATTAATAACCCCAATTTTATTTTATAAAAAAATTGAAGTATGGAGGTTATCTTAACCTTATTTCAAGGGAGGGAAAAAATTAGCCCCTGAAATTAGGAGCTACACCCTTCTATTTGCTTCAATTTGTGGGAATAAAAATTTATGATAGCTATTTATCCCTCGTACTTTGGTGGAATAGGGATTTATGATAGTTATTCACCCTCCCCATTATGTGTAAAATGAGATTTTTACTTTCATTAGCCCCAATTTCATGGTATTGGGATTAATTTGAAGAAAATGGCTCCCACTTTTTGGAATAGATATCCACAAAAAATTGATTAGTCTCTATTTTAAAGATTCAAGAGCCTTCTTGCCATTTTTTGAGTTTGCATCTACTTATATTCATGATCATATCTAATGCAAAAGGTCTTTTTGCAAAGTTGTGGAATTTGAATTTCAAATTCAAGACTCAAACACTTTGTGGTATAGATAACTCCTCTTAGTATGTTGTGTATTTGTTCTACATTCTAATTTCTTGTGCATACTCTCCCTTTCCCTCTTGACTTTTTTTGCTTCATTTTTGGGAATTGTAATAATTTTTGTTTGGAAAAGACTTGGGTTTTGGCCTAAAGCTCTCGCATTGTAGTATCATTATTATATAAGTTTCTACCTTGCAGTATTATAATTTGTATATCTAATTGTTGGAGTAGAATAAAGTTTTATTTTTAATTTGAGGCAACCATGTAGCTATGGTTGTCCATGTCTTTCTTGAAGTGTAGACCCTTCTACAACATCTTTGTCTTGACTATTGTTGATTAGACTTCATTTGTATTCTAGGTTAATGGAACTTACAATAGGAATTCTATGATATATCTCATTCATATAAATATATTTACATTATAAATACTCTAGCCACAAATAAGAGATGCATAACAAAAAAACTTTACTGCCATCTTGTCCTCCTCTCGATTATTTTGTTTAAGAATATTACAAATTACGATTGAAGAAATCTACAAAATTAAATGATTTGAGTTATCATAATATTTTTATGAGATTGGGAAGAATTTCCAAATGTTACAAGATCTATAAATGATGAGTCTTTTGGTGCCACATTTTCTTATTATAAATTGTATATCCTTTATTTATTACAGTTTATTTTCTTGTTATAAATTGTATATATTTTGTTCTTTTAGCGTTTATCAATGGATTTTATCATTTTAGTGATGTTAAAATTATCAAATATACTTATAACTGTAAATGTTTAATAAATTTTAAATTAATATACTATCACATAATTCATATAGTTATATAGTGTTGTTTTATGCTTGAAGTATCTGTATTAAGAAATCACTATTTTGATGAGAGATGGATTGAAACTCCATCCTGAATAGTAATCCCAAGTCTAATGAATATTGAATTTCCCAATGTTTTATTATAATTCTAATGAGCTCATTTAGCTTAACATATTCATTAAAATTCATAGAAATATTTCTTATTAGTCCCTTCCCTCCGGGCCTGGCAGGGACTATAGTAATCGGTTTTGGTCGGTGGGCATTAGTTTGACACGGGAATCTATAAACTGATTTTTCCTTAAACCAAACTTCCGCGACATGTCACATTAACTGATGCCATATTTTATATTTCCCGATGCTTTTAACCAATGAAACAAAAGTTCATCTTATTTGGCCTCAGTACGAGGTATACCGTCTCGGTTTTGGTCGGTGGGCATTAGTTTGACACGGGAATCTATAAACTGATTTTTCCTTAAACCAAACTTCTGAGACATGTCACATTAACCGATGCCATATTTTATATTTCCCGATGCTTTTAACCAATGAAACAAAAGTTCATCTTATTTGGCCTCAGTACGAGGTATACTGTCTGAAAAGTTAGGAAAAAAATTAGGAAAGCAGTTCGGTCGTCACCTGCCTGAAGTAATGCTATCGGAAAGATAGCATTAGTTCCCTAACATTTTATGTTAAGGCATATAAAGCATATAAATACATTGGCCTATAGCACAGTGCATGTAGCACAATTATCACCGTTGCATGTATGCCTGCCAGCACATCTAACAGGTGCTGGCTCCTATGGCCTTTCCAAACAGGTGCTGGAACAGGTGTTGGCTCCTATGGCCTTTCCAAACGCTTATTTGAACTCACCATCCCCATTCCTAGATCGTACTGTTCCTCTTCTAGGTACTGTGCCTCTTCTACAGAAAGAGAGGTCAAACGCGCAGCGTTTGGGCACAGAAACGCGCAACATATGGGCACACAACCTGCACAGGTGATTAACATAGCTTTATCTGAAATCCGTGTGAAATCAATTAGTATTCATATTCAATTTGTTATATATATTTTGGTTGTATTACAGGCAGAACACGGCCCGAGTTCTACGACTACTACAATTATTCATTTTCTACTACTCGAAATTGTTCTTAATCCATTATTAAGATCGATAATTGTTTTCTGGTATATGACACTCACCATGCCTTCTGGATGAGCAGCTCCGAATAGCTTTTAGCTTTTGATCTTCACCCACTGCAGATGTCCACGCCCTCTCCAAATTCGCTTTCGCCGACTGGTTTTCTGCCAGTAATAAGCTCAAGCAAAACCACCCCGAAGCTGTATACATTGCTCTTCTCGTCCACTTTCAGAGTGTAAGCGTATTCTGTAAATTCATGAATGAAAATATTAGATGAAAGGGCGGTGGCATAAATCACAGAAAAAATGCAACACAGTACGATATTTCAATTATTGTCCATACTGCTAAAATTACTTACCTGTTTATTTACCTCAAGTTGATCTTTTGGATGACTATGAGAGCTTGGTACCGGTTCATCTCTGGTTAGCATTTACTATTCATCAGTAATTGCATTCTTATGATGGCATAATTTCTTCAATTTAAAAAAAAAACATGTACAATTATTGCCATTGAAATTACATCCAGTCGAATCCACTGAAATTCGTTAAACTATGAATAGTTCCAGAGAGATATTTCGACATAGATTGAAAGAATGCTGGAATACTCATTAATTACCGCGAACAAACTGAGATTTAACCAGAAGCTCAAGATCACCATATCGGTTTTCTTCGCGGTGTTCTTCTGTACGTTTCTGCTTCTGTTCCCGGTGGAGGATCTTGGAAGTTTATCCTTTTGTCTGTCTACTATTTCGTCAATGACTGCCATGGTACTACCTAATTCCTCTACTGAAATCCACAGTGCAGGTAGAAACTAGAATCTGGAAGTTTATCCTTTTGTCTGTCTACTGTTTCGTCAATGACTGCCATGGAATTCATGCCACAGTTGCCTCCAATCGAGCTCTTGAAGAACAATTAGACACATTCTGCCAAATTCAATAATCGTAAACACGCCAATGACGCTCCCAGCTCTGCTGCAAAGGGAAAAACCAATAAGAAAAGCATGCAGGAATCACAAGGGCCAAAGAATTATTCTCGTCAAATCAGTAGTCTATACAAGGACGACATATTAAAGGAAGCACTGGAGATTTCTGTGGTTATGCAACAAGAGGCCATCAAGCACATGCTGTTCTGTTGGAAGTATAGAAGTGTAGCTCTGGCAAATCGAGCCAATTTTCAGAAAGAATTGGGCATGAGAAACCTGCGATCGAAACAAGATTTTGAGTAACGCGATTTTAATATATCTCTGATTACACGACGCATAGAATTTTGCAAATGGATAGTCTAAGCTCACTGTTTCAAAACCCAGAAATGAAAACTAGGGACGAGATACCACGCGGATGGTAATATGCCCGAACCAATAGGAAATGTAGATAGAGACAAAACCTTAGGACCCACTAAGTTACCTGGAACAAGTATCCATACCCTGTACTGGCAATAAAGACGTACCAGATTTAATTTCCTCCACAGTGCATTCCAATCCTCCAATTCACCGTCATCTGGTTCACTATTTCTATTTCTACGACCTCGTTTCTTCGTCGTCTTTCGAACTAGAAAACATTGATTAGCAGCTGCAACCAATTCCTCCGAGATCAGGCCTGCTATAAAAGGGCCCGGTGGGAAGACCTGGGCGCGACGGAGTTGAAATACTCGAGTCGTAGATGGGTAACGAGTTACCTGAAGGAACTTCAGTCCAGGTTGCGAAATGGAGGAGTTCGATAACAACAGCAGGCTATTCGTGAGGCAAAGGCATTAACCAGCAGTAGGTCTACCTTCCGCAGGCTATAGCGCTCTTCAGGGTGGACGGGCACGTGTAATACATGCGGGTGGTTTGTTTGAATGACCGCCATGGAGTGTTCATGGTTCGCTCAGCAAATCAGTGTCCAACCAATGCTGTGTGCACTTTTTCTAAGTTATTGAAACATCAAATTTAAAAGATATGGCAATAATTCAATTACTTAAAAACTAAATGTGTAAGAGAAATAGCTTGGGAAAGTTCGTTTGTAATGATGAAATAGTTTGGGAAAATTCGTTTGTAATGAAAAAATGTTTTTAATGAACAAATCTTCTGCTTAGCAGGAAATGAACAAATGTTTTTAATGAACAAATTTCACACCGCGCAATGTTAAAAATTAAGTAGATATGTGGTGCCGCTAAAATGCGTTATGTGCATATACAAGTATATTGTATCTTTGGAAGCTCAATTCATAGAGGGGACCGTTCAACGCACAAATGAAAAACAAGAATTTACTGGCTGCTCAATATCATTGCAATTTTGGAATTGTTGATTTTATTTTCCTTCCTATAACTGTGTATATGTAAGGGTGTTTTAACTGCATCTTATGTATCGTTATGTCTGCATTTCTATATGCACTATATGTTTATTATTTAGTTTAGAAAAAACAAACTAGGCCAGAAGCCTGGGAGACTCCCATCATTGGCTATCACGTAAGGTTATTCTTCAGGCCCTTATATTCTCTTTCCGGGGACTGCTTATCTCTTGGTAGTCGATGAGGTTCCCTTCATGGGCCGCCAACATGATAACATGGGCATAAAAGTTTGTACTTGTAGTCATTTGTAATTACTTATTGTCTTATAATATTCCTTTTTTCATTGTCGTCTGTAATGAACTCAGTTTCTATAAAGTAAAATGTTACTATTCAAGACAAATTTCTCGTATCTTTCCATTGCTATCTCGGTGGACAACTACTTTGGTCAATTCCCTATCTTTTATTCTTATATCCACCTCTCTCGTATCTTTCTATTGCTATCTTGGTAGAAGCTCTCTTATCTTTCTATTGCTATCTCGGTAGAAGCTCTCTTATCTGACAGAAGCTTGGCGTTGCCAAAGATATAGAGACCAATTCTGGCTCTTACGCTGCGGGCTGGGGGCAGGGACGAGCTGCCCCGCAGCCCGTCTTGTTTTGTATGGAGATGGATTTCATTTTCAATTTTATAATACCCATGTAATAATTTAATCAAATTATGTATTTAGAAACATTGAAAGTTTATTATTGGATTGATAATACCTTCTGAGCGGAGAAACATTAATTTTTTATAATCTCTTTGGAAGACCTTCATGTTTTTGATGTAAATTATAACTTTTAGAAAATATTTCTTCATTTCTTTGGAGGGCATAGCCATAGGGTAGATTGGATTTTAATCGTCTTTTTGAACCGTATTCCAACAAATTGATAGGTTTATGGAGCATTTATTATTTCTCGAAAATTGGTTTCTTTTTCTTTTTTCCTTTTTGGTACAAAATACCAAATTGTTTGACATTTCCTTTTTTAAAGCTTAATCATGAGACAACTTTAAGGATGAATTATGTTTAATGAAGTTCTTCTTTGTTGGTCTTAAAATGTTCAGGATTTTTTACCTAGGTAGAAGGAAATATAGGGTAAAAACATAATTAAATTACATATGTTTTATTCCATATTCTCCACCATCACCATCCCCATCCCCATCCCTATCCCCATTGTCCAAGTCAATGGTTATGAAAAGAACATAGAGTGAAGTATATTGGTGGGAGTGGGGAGAAATATAGGGTAAAACATATTGTTTTACCTTATATTTCCCACAATCTTGATTATGAGGGTGGGAGTAAAACATATTTAAGTTTTATTCTATATTCTTGATTATACTCACCCCCATGGTCCATGAGGGTTAGAGTGGGGTTGAGAGGAATCTCAAAAGGGGTAGGAGGAATATAAGGTAAAACATATTTGTGGATAAATGATAGGTCAAACGTCTTTACTAGGATAAATTATAGTTTATATCATAACAATAAAAATATGACAATGAATTAAAATAAAGAATTAAAAAAATCATATACTAAAGAAAAATGGGAGAAAAGAATAAAACACATAACTAGAAAAGATAATAGAGAATAAGAAAAATAGAGAAAACCATAGTTTACAATAGAAAGCTAACGAAATATGCAATAGTTTGCAATAGATAATGAAAGAACTATACACTATATAGGATAAGAGAAAACAAACAAGAATAAGAATAATAAAGAAAATGTCACAATGAGAATGGGAGCAATAGAGAAAATGAGAAAAGAACCAATTATCACTGAGAAAGAAATCTAATTGTGCTGATAGGCCCTCTACAACTTAGTATAGGGGAGATGTGTGAAATGCAAGTAAGTAATGTAATGTAATTAAGTTTTTCAACACTTTTACATACACACTAAAATATATAACATATAAATTGTACTTATAAATTATGAACCATTTAACAATATAAATTAAAATAATGATTCTTTAACTATATTTAAATTTAATTAACATGCACATAAAAATTTAATACTTAAAATATAACAATATTCTTAACCATAATATTCACCCCAATTATACCATGGATATTATTAATTCCTAAATAGTCATTGTTACAATATCATGGGCCAATACCATGGCTTATCAATACCACATGCCCAAAGACCATAAATAACAATTTTTAAATTAACACTTGATACTTACAATAAAATTACAATATAAAAATATTCTTAACAATGCATTGTCAAACTCATTTTACAATGTATATTATTAACTTATAAATAGCCTTTGTTACAATACCATGAGAAACTACCATTTCTTATCAAAATCACTTGCCTAAAAACCATGACTCATTAAAAATAAAAAAATATTTAATGATATTTTATTTTTATTTTTAGTTATATACATTTTTAAAATTAATCCAAAAGCAAAAGGGTATGAGGAAAGATGTTGAGTGGTGTAAATGTTTGCAAAAATACATGTGGGTCAATAAAAAATATAAAAGGCTTAAAAGAATGTCCTAGAAGGCCACTCTCCACCTCAGTATGTAGAGATGTAGGTAAGGCCTTGTAAACATTTTGACTTAGGTTAAAATAAAATAAATAAATAAATTTAATAAAATATTATCATAAAATTTCACTAATCAAATAAAATAAAATCTCTTCAATGCAACCTCTTTTAGAGAAAAAGAGATTTATCCCTCTCCACGGCTAGGTAACCAAGTTAAGAAGGATCTAGATTGGTTATTAACAATAGAAAACATGAGAAAAAACTAGTCAATAAATATTTAATATAAAAATCCAAAGTTAAGAAGGATCTAGATTGGTTATTAACAATAGAAAACATGAGAAAAAACTAGTTAATAAATATGTAGTATAAAAATCCAAAGTTAAGAAAGATCTAGATTGGTTATTAACAATAGAAAACATGAGAAAAAACTAGTTAATAAATATTTGATATAAAAATTGGTTGCCCTAAGAGGCGATCTATAGCCCATAATGGGGGAGGTGTTGTTACATAACACTACATTTAAAAATAGTAAATAATATTAATGCTAACAAATAAAAATAGTAATAAAAATACAAATGAATGTTGACCATAAACAAAATACTTCAATTTCTACCTTAATTTCACGTCAACACTATATAAAGAGACAAATTAATTGAAATTAACAAAAAAAAATAGTATGAGGGAGATGTGTAATTCCTTTAGTACTTAATATGGGGTTGAGAGATGGCATGTAAAAGTAACATTATTAATATTATATGACATGTAACTCATTGTATATTTTGTTAGCCCTATGGTTTGACTCACTTGGTAAAGTGCCCTTTGTTAAAGCACCTTTACTATTGAGAGGTCATGGGTTGAATTTTTTCGACACTTGATGTAAGGCTATTTGGTTAAGACAATATGTCTGTGAATCACACAAAAAGAAATAAAAAATAAAAAATCATTGTATGAACAAAAACCTAGTGTTAAAATAATCATTGTATGAAGAAATAAAAAATAGATATTTCCCCCCAAAAAAATACCCATTAATTTTAAAAAAAAATAATTTTATACAAATAATTTAAATTAAAAATTCAATAATAAAATAAAGTAAATTGATATATAATCCAGATATTTCAATATGCATTTGTAATTCCTTTATGTTTTAATATGGAGTTGACTTGTTAACATTTAAAACTATAATAACAATAATAAATTCTTTGCATGTAGACACTTTATATATATTATATATATATATAATATATGTATAGATAGATAAGATAGATAGATAAAATAATTTTAATATATTTTTTATTAATTTTTTGCTCAAGATCACCATAGATCCCATCTTAACCCCAAATATATATTTCAAGATTATTTTTAAACCATGATAGATCAATATTAACTCCCGATCTACTAAGAGCCTAGAGGAATCACATATCTTGAGTTGCAAGCCTTTCCTCAAGTTTTTCGGTCAAAAAAAGATTTTGATATTGAGAGATTTAATCCCTGTGCTTGGTAGATAGAAGCTAAGATGGGTCAATGTTGATTAACAAAAAATCAGATAATTGAAAGAGAAAAAGACAATACTAAGATAATTTTCCAATAGATAATAATCAGATTTAAGATGAATCTATGTTGGTTAACAAAAATTCAGATAAATGAAAGAGAAAAAGATAATACTATGAGAAGTTTCTATGTTGGTTAACAAAAATTCAGATAATTGAAAGAGAAAAAGACAATACTAAGAGAATTTTACAATAGATAATTAGACTACAATTAAAAACATAAGAGAAAATAATATAGAACTAGAATAATAAAGAAAATAGAGGAAACAAGAAAAAAGGTTACTAACAATAAGCAACAATAAAGAACATACCAATATTTTAAATAACAACAATTTGAGAACTAGAACAATACTTAGAGAAAATAGTTATACAACTAAAAAATTTATTATAGAAAAATAGTTATATAATTAACAATTAATAAGAGAAAAAATAGAACAACAATGAGAAAATGTATAATATAAAATGGAGAAGAAATAAATATGAATATAATAGAGAATAAAATAAAATAAAAAAAAACTGCATTTTATAATAGAGAGCTAAATAAATAGCAATACAAAAAGAAAAAAACCAATATGATTTAGACAACATCCAATGGTTAACACAGGGAAAAAAAACAATATTAATAAATATTAATATAAAAATAAGTTAAACAACCTAATAGAAAAAAAGGAGAAAAAGGAAATACTAAGAGAGTTTCAGAATAGATAACTAGACTACAATATAAAACATTAGGGAAAATAATAGAAAATTAGAGCAATAAAGAAAAAAAATAAGAAAAAAAAGTTGCTAACAATACAAAGCAACAAAGAAAAAACAATATTTTAGATAATATAAGTTAAAAGGAGAGAAATACTTTAGAGAATAATATTTGTTACAAATAGAAAACTATTTATTATAAAACAATAGTTTATACAATGAAAACCATTGGGGGTCAAGCTCTCTGGTTAAGTGGACAAATCTTTTTGGGTGGATATTCCTTGGTACAAATATCTCGTGGACCTAGAAGTCATCAATCTATGGGGTCCCTAAACAAACAAACAAAAAAGACTATTTACAATAGAGAATGAGAAAATTATACTATCAATAAAAATGGGAGAAAACAATAGAGAAAAATAAAACCATAAATAGAGAAAATAGAGAGAATGATATTTTACAATAGAGAGCTAAATAAATATGCAATAGTTTGCACTAGAGAATGAGAAAAATATACACTATATCAGATAAGATAAAAAAATGGAAAAAAGAATAATAAAGAAAATATAGCAATAAAAAATGAGAATAATAGAGAAAATAACAAATGAGGAAAAAAAATTCAATGAATACTGATAAAACAATCCAATTATTAACAATAGAAAACATAAGAAAAAATCAGTTAATAAATATTTAACATAAAAAACATTTAATAAAAAATCAAATAATTAAAAAAAAATAGTTAATAGATAACCAGACAATACTAAAATAATTTTACAATAGATAAGGAGACTACAAACAATACAGAACTAGAACAATAGAGAAAAATAATTACTAACAAGAGAGAGTAGTAAAGAACAAAATAATATTTTAAATAACAATAGTGTAAAGAGCTACAGAAATACTTTAGAGAAAAAGAGTTTTTAGAACTTTACAAATAGTGATTATAGAACAATAGTTTATATAATGAAAAAAAATGATAACAATAAAAATAAAATAGTTAATTACAATAGAGAATGAGAAAATTATACAAAGAAAAATGGAAAAGAACAATAGAACTAGAATATATATAACTAGAACCCATGATAGGGGTGTACAAACATAGGGCCAACTTCCCTTGGGGATTTTCACCCTTGGCATGTGGCGGGCATGCTCCGAGTAATTATCAATATAATGGGATGGGGCACCCATCATCAGATCTTTCTAGATGCTACAATTATTGTTATTATGTCTCTCAGGAACCTTGGGAAGGTTTATGTGGATTGGGAGATGAGTGGTGGTTGTAGGGTGGTGAAGTTGAATGCGGGTGGCCATGCGAGCTCGCCCTGGAAGCTAAAAAACTAATTTCAAGCAATAACAACCCTTAATGCAACATTTTTTTTCTTGGCCAACTCTTAGGCATTCATCTTAGACCTTGGAGCTCAATTGAATTATTTGCCAATCCCCTCTCTTAGACTTGGGATTGACGGTGGAAACTTTAGCTCCAGCCAGCGGAGTAGACCCTCATTCAACGTGGTTCTCTATGGATCTCAAGTATCTACATTCATTTGGTTATGGGTTTGTTTTGAGGGTTTCTTTCTGAAGGTGGTGCACTTCTAGCGGCATGTGCATGTTTTTTTGAGCTCGAGGTTTTGGGTGAATGGTTGGTACCCAACCTGCTGGGATGGGATTATTTTAAAGTCCTTTTGTGGTCTTTTTTTGGGGGGGATGAGGAGGTGTGACCAATGGATTTTGGGTAGAGACTCATCTATGCCTTAGGGGCTCTGTCTCTTCTTGTTTCTTGAGCATTTAAGGTGTCTTCAATGCAGTCCTCCATCAAACCTGAACCTAGGTAGGTTTTTTCTGAGGGTGAAGTTCATCTCTCTATGGTCTCCCTTCGACAGCTATGTGTAGCATGTAACTGTCTGGGTGAGGTGGGTATGCAAGTCTCCTTCTAAATTATACTTTAGTGATTGGGTGAATTGTCGAGGGGTGGCCAAGTTTGTGAGTACCCTTGTGTTCTGTGGGATCTACAATGTTGTTGTGTTTTTACCCTCACCTTTTTGTTTGGTCTGTGTGTATCCTGTATGTGATCGTGGGGTTGGTGTCTCCATGGATTTCGCAGTCATATTTATCTTTCACATCTGGGAATACAACGCAACTTCTGTCATGCCTTACTAGTAGGACCAACCTTGTAGAGATAGTGGTCAGTAGAGGCAGGTAGACCATCATGCAAGAAACCACAGTTCATCGACTTTGGATATAGTGAATGTGGAACGTGCGGAGGAGGTCGCGCAGGAACAGTGTCATTCCTTGGGCCACATGATTATACAGCCACTTTGGACTCAAATTGCAGAGCAGCTGAGAGGAATCCATTCCAACTTGAACATCTTCAGGGAGCATAGATATGAGGATAGGAATGAGCTTGTGGCATACATCAATGCCATCTAGTTCAGTTAGAATGAGATTTTGAAGCAGTTGGCCAACATTTGTCAGAGCCAACGTCAGATGAATGAATGCCTACACGAGTTAGAGGCTAGAGGTGGGCACATAGATTTTCACATGTATGAGAGATCTAATCTAAATGTTGTGCCTCCTTTGCACATCCCTCGACCACCTCCTTGAAAGGATTTTCATAGGTTGTTTGTTATTTTTATCTCCTTTTTGGCATGTAAGGTTATTCAGCTTGTCAGAAATAATGGCTCAATGATAATATTTTCTGTATAATTCGACCCTCCTAGCTAACAAAATCTGTCGGAGCAAAGTTGGGGGAGTCGTTGAGAAAAATTTATTAATTTGCATTTTCCTTATAATATAATGAAGAATATTATATATATATTATATATAATATATATAATATATATATAAATAATATATATATATATATATATATATATATATATAATAATAATATATATATATATATATTATATTATAATATATAGATATAGAGAGAGAGAGAGAGAGAGAGAGAGATTTAACAAAAAAAATAACAATAGAAAGTTAACAAAATATGCAATAGTTTGGAATATATAATGAGATAATTATACACATAGAGGATGAGAGAAAACAAAACATCATAATAATAATAGAAATGGAGAATGAGAATAATAGAGAAAATGAGGAGTAACTAACTATTACTAAAAGAAATCCAATTATTAACAATAGAAAACATGAGAAAAAACTAATTAATAAATATTGAATATAAAAGTGAGTTAACAAAATGTAAGATGATTAAAAGAGAACAAGGCAATATTAAAATAAATCTACAATAGCTAATGAGACTACAATAGGAAAAAATAGAGAAAAATAACAATATAGAAAATAATAGAGAACTAGAATATAAGAAAATTCGAAAAACAAGAAAAAATAGATTATAAACAATAAAGAGCAATAAAGAATAAAACAATATTTTAAATAACTATAGTTTAAATAATTTAGAGAAATACTTTAGAGAACAATGATTGTTTGAACTAAAAAAATTAGTTATTATAGAACAATAGTTTATATAACGAGAACAACTGATAACAATAAAAATAGAACAATCATTTACAATAGAGAATGAGGAAATTATACAATAAAGAAAAATGGGAGAAAACAATAAACAACAATAGAACGAGAATATATAACTATACAAAATAATAGAGAATAAAAAAATTAGAGAAAACTATAGTTTATAATAGAGAGCCAAAGTAATATGCAATAAAAAATAGAGGAAAAAAATAAATAACCAACTATTACAAAAACAACTCAATTATTCTTTTTCAAAGAAACAGATCTCTAAGCCATAACCTTTACATATGTCAATATTCCATGTAGGTTTGAAATTGAGCACACAGGTTCAATCTAAACCGTCAAGCGAGTTCCCCATGACACAAAATTTTAACTACTAATTCTCCAAAAAACTCCCAATATCTAGATACATTTACATTCCATTTTTTAGGATGTTTGTTTTGACTTGGTCTATCTTCTTGTTTTCTTTGGAGAAATTCCTTTTCTTTTCTTCCCAACTTGAGTCCAGCTTGTGTTTTCTTCTATTTCCATTGAATATTTCTTCATCAAGTGAAATTTGGATTCTTCCTCATCTACTTGATCTAACCAGGAAATCGTTATTCCAAAAACAACCTTGTGGATTTTGGAAGGGATTTATTTTCCACAAGGGTTTTCTCCTTTTCCACTTTTGTTGAGTCATGGGATCCTCATTGGCATGCATTTTTTCCTACTTGGTTGTTGTTGTTTTTTATGTTTTTTTTCCATATCTGTTTCCTTCTTGTTATCTAGTTTTTTCTTATCCTGAAACTCTTCCTCTTTATATAATGTATAGTGACCCCGATTAGTTCCTTCCCAACATTTGTGCCTTCGGGTTTTTTTTCTGTTCTTTATTATTCTATAAATGCTTGGGTCAATTTTTAATTATGTTCTTCATTTCATACCATGCTTTACACCAAAATGAAATATTCTCATAGTTGACCTTTTAGGCCTAAACACAGTTTGGATCTTTCGGATTAATCTCCATTGGAAAACCCTTGTTGAAGTCCATATCCACACATATTTGGGAATAAGTAGTCTTGTAAATTTTTGCAGTTTCAGGAAAACATCAATAAAACTTTCTCAATGCATTCCTAATAGAGGATAGCGATGGAAGATTCCAAAAATGCAAGGGGAGCTCCAGAATCCTTTCCTAAACTTGATCCATAGAGATTGATGTCATTACCATATCAAAAATGGGAGTTAAGGACTACATGAAGAGACTAACACTACCCCAAAACCAACACCTAGCTTTGGAAATGGCCTTCTTGTCCTCTATATTATTAGAAACCACAACAACAAAAACCCTTTGCCATAGGTTAAATATTTAGTTCATCCATCAAAAGGGGCTTCCATGTCTCAATGATCCATTCATGTAGCTCAGTCAATTGTGTTCAATACCCATTAAACATGCAAACCAAACCTTTCTCTGAAAAATATTTTTCACAATTGAAAGCTTCCTCATCCACATGAACATTTAGGGAAGGAATTCATTGAGCCACCATGAGACCATAACCAAATTTCAACATGGAATTGTACGAAATCAAATTTGAAGAAGTTTCTTGACTCGCATCCATACTTGCAAAAGAAACTATCTTTTTCATTGAATCATTGGGATTCACCATTGAACAAACTACAAAAGATATTTGCAAAATATTCACACAAGCTAAGTATACATTGGTCAACTAGGGTAAAACCATAGTCACCACAAAAGTGAGATTCATCACTAAACTAACTACAAAAGAGATCTGCAAAATATTCACGCAAACTAAGCATACATTGGTGAACTAGGGTGAAACCATAGTCACCACCAATAGTCACCAGAAGAGTTTCCATATCCTCATCCATCTCCCTAAAATTAATGATATTTCAAAAGCAATCCAATTATAAAAAATAAAAATAAAAACAAGTTAATAAAAAAACATGTAATTTTAAAAACTAGTGAACAAAGAAGAAGACAATACTAAGAGAATTCTATAATAAATAAGGAGAAAATAATTAAGAGAAAGAACAATAGAGTAAATAATATAAACTAGAACAATAAAAATATAGAACTAGTTATTGTGGCTAGAGGCCCTCTACAACACCTGAAATTACATTTAAAAAAAAAATACTTACATTAACAAATTAAAAATACTAATAATAAAACAAATCAATGTCAACCATAAATAAAATACTTCAATTTCCACTTTAATTTTATATCAACTTTATATAGAGAGATAAATTAATTGAAATTTAAAAACCATCATAGATCCATCTTAAGTAGGGAGCTATCAAGGGAAAAGAGGGATTAAATCTCTTGAGATGCAAACATTTCCTCACTTTTTTCACTCAAAAAAAGGATTAAAGATTGAACTTGAGGACAGGCTTGCACCCCGAGAGATTTGATCCCTCACTACACTCTAGACCTGAAGTTAAGATAGATTATGTTGATTTACATAATAGATAATTATACAAAAGCAAAGCATAAATTTTAACATAAGGACTATAAATAGATAAATAAAAATCATTGAAATGGGATTGCCTAATTGTTTTTAAAACTTTTCATACTAAACACTCATACAAAAATAAAGCCCAACTTTTTAGACATAAGGACCATTCACAAAATCTTTAAAGAAAGAAATTAATACACTTTCATAAAAGCACTCTCATCCGAGAGAACAACAATAAACAAGAGTATTTTTGGTCTAGTAATTTTCTTTTATTTACACAAACCATTCTCAAAATATTTAAAATATAATTTAAAAACCAAAAAAAAAAGAGAAAATTAATCTCTCTTATTTTAATTTTTTTAATTAAGAAACTATAAAGAAAAAGTATCACAAAATTTTCCCTTTTTTAGAAAATTTGCCTATAAAACACTTTGATTAAAAAATAAAGCCTAATTTGGTGTTCTACAAGGGAAGGGTTACCTTTACCAATACCAAAAACACCACCTATATTGAGAACTCAAGGTCCTAATCCCTTAATCAAATTGTGAATCTTTTGTGCCTATATATAACTCTCACAAAAAAGATTCAAATCTCAAATTTGGCACAACAAATTGACACTTGGTTGCCTATAAAACACTCTCATGTTGTAGGACCACAATAATTATACAAAAGTAAAGCCTAATTTTTCATACATAAGAACTATAGATACATAAATCAAAATCATTGGAATGGAGTTCCCTATTTTATTTTATTTTTAAACTTTGCATATAAGGTACTCTCCTACAAAAATAAATGCTATACAAAGCCTAATTTTTGAGACATAAGGAATATAGATACATGAATCAAAATCATTAAAACTAGATAAAGTGAAAATACATATTCTTTAAATATTTGTTTAGATTA
>APFE030333579.1:0-36655 GCA_000404065.3 Pinus taeda
TTCATTGTTGATAGCGAGAGCCGAAAGAACCTCATTTCGGCAGGGGTTGTGAAGTGGCTGGGCTAACCGACCATAGTACATCCACAACCATACACCATCGGGTGGCTTCACTAAGGACGTGATCTTCGTGTGAGCCAAAATTGTCACCTTCCATACAACATCAAGCCCTTCATGGATAAGGTATTATGTGAGATTTATCCCCTTGAAGTTTGTGATGTATTATTAGGACAACCATACTTGTGGAAGCGACATGTTGTGTATGAATGAAGGCCCTGTGCTGTTATTGTTACTTTGGAAAATAAGTTGTACAAGATACCAGAGGTAGCACCACCTACCACCATCTCTTTGGTTACTGCAAAACAATGCAATAAGCTCATTTCCAAAACAGGTAAATCTATTTTCTTGATGATACACCCTCAAGGAAAGAAGAATACGGTGGCCACGAGCTCTAGACAAGGCCCCTTTGCACGAAAAATACAGATGGAAAAGGTCGCGGAGAAGTACGAGGACATCTTCGCCTCCCCCGCAGGGGTTCCTTTGCACTGTGGGGTCAAGAACTCCATCGATCTGACCCAAGGTGCACTGATGCCCAATGGACCAATCTATTGGTGCTCCATTCTAGAGAAGGATGAAATCAAGAGGTAGATTTAGGAGCTGCTACAGAAAGGTCACCTCCGTTCGAGTTCATCGCCCTGTGGGAGCCAAATCCTATTGGTACAGAATAAGGATGGGACTTAGAGACTCTGTATTAACTATCTGGTGCTGAACAAGATCACTGACTATAATAGGTAGCCAATCCCACAGATTGATGACCTCCTGGACCAACCAAAGGGGGAAAAATATCTAGCAAGATTGGTTTGAGGTCAGGATATCACCAAGTACCAATCAAACCCTCTCATGTGTGGAAGACTGCCTTTAAATCCAAGGAGTGCCTTTTTGAATGGTTGGTTATGCCTTTGAGATTGACGAATGCTCCTCCAACCTTCATGAGGCTAATGGATGACATCTTGTGGCCATTCACCAACTCATTTGTAGTGGTATACTTGGATAACATCCTCATCTTCAGCGAGGGTGGGGAATAACGCCTCCACCACATCCGACAGGTTCTCCAAACACTACAGAAACATAAGTTATGTGCCAATTTAGAGAAATGTAATTTTGGCATGACCCAGGTTCAGTATCTTGAATACAGTGTTGATGAATAGGGGGTGCATGTGGATCTAGACAAGATCCAATTCATTCGAGATTGGCCATCTCCAACCACTCTCACAGAGCTCTGCAACTTTCTAGATCTTGCCAACTTCTACCGCAAGTTCGTGTTAGGAATTTCTCATATCACTTGGCCCTTCAGTCAAGTCACCAAGGGAGGAGTGCAAACAAAATTGTTTCGGTCTGAATCTCAACTGAAGGCATTCACAAATTTGAAATATCGCCTATCCTCGACACTAGTGCTCACATTACCACACATGCAGCAACCATTTGAGGTCGAGATAGATGCCTTTGACTATGATATTGGGGTAGTCCTTACCCAACACGGACATCGAGTGGAATATCATAGTGAGACACTTTGAGACACAATCGATAATTATCCCACTTATTACGAAGAGATGTATTCTGTTGTGAAGGCCTGCCAACAATGGAAGCATTACATTTTGGGGAAGGAAACGACCATCCACACAAACCATCGACCCTTATAGTTCATACAGACCCAAGGGAAATTACAGAATGATCACCATGAGAAGTGGTCCACATACTTGCAACAGTTCTATTTGAATATCAAGTATAAGAAGGGCAGCACCAATAATGTTGCAGATTGCCTCAGTTGACCACCGATCATGGAATTAACCACCGTGATCAAATAATGTGGGCACGAGACCTCTCATTTGCAACTTCTCTACATAAGCAACCCAGAATTTGGCCACAAACACCAGACACTATTGGAAAGTCAGCATGTTCCAGATTTTCACCTCCAAGATGCCCTGTTATGCCACTTGGGTCACCTTTGTTTTCCTTCAAGTGAGCGTGTCAAGATGATTTGGGAAGCACACTATAGTTGGGTTGCTCAACATTTTGAGCTCGAGAAAATAGTGGGAGTAATTCAGAAGTATTTCTATTGGCTCAATCTTGGACACAATGTCGAGAAGTACATCACATCATGCACTGCCTATGCCATTTCCAAACTGACCATCAAGAAGCCAGGCCTCTATACCCTGCTACCTACCCCTAGTCGACCTTGGGAATCCATCGCCATGGATTACATGTGAGGCCTTCCTTCCACTAAGCATGGAAATGACTATGTTTTTGTGGTCGTCAACAAGTTCTCGAAGATGGCCATTATGGCGGCCTGCAACAAGAATATCATAGTACAAGCCACTACTAAACTATTCTTTAAGCAAGTGTGGGTACACTTTGGGATGCCATAGTCGATTATATTAGATTGGGATAGCAAGTTCCTCAGTACATTTTCGTCAAGTCTCTCGTCAATCCTGGAGACCAAACTCACTAAGTCCACAACCTTCCATCCTCAAACCGATGGCTAGACAGAGGTTGTCAACACGATGATCATACACATTCTGCGCAAGTACAACTCAAAGCATCCATTCACATGAGATGAGAGCCTCCCCTATGCTCAACATAGCTACAACCGGGCTCTCCACAGCTCGACTAGCCACAACCCTTTTTAGGTGGGCTTGGGATTCCAACCACTATGTCCCATTGAGGTGGCCATGCCATTTGTAGCTACTCATGCAGATTCGGCTCATGTCGAGTCCGAAGCAGATAAGGCAAACAAATTCATTGAGAACATCCAACATATTCAGGAGCAAGTCCATGACATTTTGGAGAAATCAAATGCCAAGTACAAGCAGCGACATCATCAACATCGGGTGCCACACAAGTTTCAGGTGGGCGACAAAGTCTAGTTGCATTCGCAAAAGGAATGCCTTACCAAAGCCTATCAAACACTTAGACCACACTGAGATGGTCCTTACACCATTGCCAAGGTTGTGGGAGACAAGGCATTTGAGCTCAGCATTCCCCCATTCCTTGGCCTGCAACTAGTGTTCAATGTTGACTGCCTTCGGCGATACTTTCCACCATTACTAAACACATCTCACATTGTAGAACAACTCACACCCCGAGAGTTGAATCCAGATTGCATGGAATAAGCTCCAATGGATCGGATCATGGACACATAGATCAAGCACACTCACGAGCGGAATATCCAACTATATAAAGTTGTCAAACTAGGGTAACTCCTTGACCAGGGAGAAAGTTCAGTAGAAGTTTCCTCATCTCATGGAGGAACTCAACGTAATATGGGACCATGGCTTCCTAAGGGGGGAGGAATGATTTAGGTGGATATTGGTGGCCACTCGCCATGTCCACTTGGACCCCCACCATTGTTTCTTTGAGCTTTTCAGTTTCCTTAATTGTAGCATAGTTTACTATTTTTAGCATTTTTTCGAGTCATGAACTTCGAGAGCCATTTTGAGGCCCTAAACGACGTCTTTTGGGGAAAAAGGGAGCAACATGGGACCATGGATTCATGTTTCTCTTCACAAAGTCGTAGTTCTGAGATAGATCTTTTTAACGAGATATTATTTGCATCAAAAAGAGATCATATGGGAACGTTACAACCCTGAGAAGTTGATGTACCAATTTACCCAAATGGGGCCCACACTTTGGTGTTTCATCTTCTAAGGTTAGGTTTTTGGATGTTTAGGGTTTTCCATTGTTTCTAAAAAATAAATAGGCCTTCGAGCCTCATTTTACCATAGTTGAGAGGCATGTAGCCACCACATATCTTCTGAGAGATAAGCTACCATCGCCCTAGCTAGTTTATTTCCATTTCCATTTATAAGCATATTTTAGTGTTTTACATTAATAAAATGAAGTATTATTTTCGCTACATCTATGTGTTTATGGTTATCTCTGTAATTTGTTGCATTCCTATTTAAATCTAGATCACCTTGTTTAAGCTGACCTTCCTTGTCTTGACACCTTAGCTCTGATACCATGTTGAGAAATTTTGGGGCAAAAACATAAGGTTATTTATCTCTTTGATAAACATTTGTCATGTACTTTTACTTCACCTAATTAGCTTCTTATTTCAGTTGTTATTATTAGAGCTTTTATTCATCAAACAACTACCAAACCATAATGAACAATAATACAAAGGACAAAATATATAGGCTATCATCGAGGGCCAAAACCTCTCCAACTTTGAGACGAAAACCCACAAGGGTTCTTCTTCTTCTAGAGTTTCCAAGTGACAAATTGCTAGACATATACCCTTGACAAAAGAACCATGTCAAAATTATTCATCAAGATATTTTATTCCTTCCAAGTCACTACTCGTCAAACAAACTAGTACACCTTTTTTTTCAACTTCTTCTTCAATTTCAACCTCTTATTACATGCTTGCATTTTTTGGTGTGCCTATAATTTTAGAGATCCCATGGGTATAAGGTGATTGGGGTAGATTTATGAGGATTCTCTCCTTCACTTGTCTTGGACACTTCTTTTGAATCCACGTAGAAAATAGACTTGTTCCTTGGTATCTATTTTGTCTCCTTCAAGGTATGCAATACCTAACTACACAAACCCTAGCTGCAATCACAAGTGTGAGAAGAATGACCCGAAAACAATGGTAGAAGGCTTCGATCTTCTTCTCCTTTTCTTGGCTTATCAAGAGGCTCCCTTCCTTTCCTATTCACAATTATATCCTTTTGGTGGGTCCTTGATGAATGATCTCTTGAGCGAGGTAGATTCCTCACATATGTAGGCTCCTCTCCCATTATATTAGGTTGGCTTGTCATCATTCCTAACTTGACACGTCCGTCTAGATAGGTTGATCGCTCCTTTTGAAGGTTGACTTGTTGCAACACTTGTGATGAGGTCTTGGAGGGTTTTTTCAATCTAACATTAACTAATACAATATGTAGCATGCCCCAAGTGGGTCTTCCAAACATGAAAATGATTTTAAGAACTTGAAGACTCGATGAAAAGCCCTAGGAACTCATAATGGAAGCTTGGCCTAAAAAAAATGTTCCTTGATTATGAAAACCATGCCTCAAGAACAACAATAATACATTTATTTTTCTCATTACATCAAATATATAAAATCATGATTACGTATGTCATTTATGAAGACTAAACCTAGTTACATATTTCAAGAGTGCACAACAAGGAAAGAATAGAGATGTGCTTTATTGTTCGATAATTAATTGAAATATCATAAGTCATCAAGGAGAGAGGGGGTAACTAGACCTAATAGAGTGAGTTTCAACCTCCAAATCAAATGAATAAGGGCTTAGGTTGGGCTCCGACTAGGTGGTCTCCCTTATATGTTGAGGTGGTCATTTTTCGCCATCAACACAAACACAATAGTACCACTACATGAGAACGAGATGGGGTAATGGAACCACACTATATTCCTACTCATGAACATGTTGTTGATATTCTAACAAAGGAATTTCCATACAAGAAGCTTGAGTACTTAAGAAGCAATATTTGTTTGGTAGACATCTCTTCTTTGAGTGAGAGGGAGTGATGATGGAAGATACATTATTTTCTTCATATGTCATGCAGTAGATCAATATTAACAATCATAATTCTTTGTGAAGGCCGTGCAAAAAGAAGAGGTTCTAGAGGATTTTATGAGGAGCTAAGATTGAAACTTGTTGAGGATTATAAAATCTAAGATAGAAACAGACTTGTATATCAATACTCTTTGAGGATGAGATAGGGAATCCAAGATAAGAGTAGTACAAGCAGATTGATATTCTTTGAGGATTAGGAATCAAAGATAAGAATAGCAGTAAAAAGACAGAATCTTTGAACATCTAGATGGGGTATGTGCCTTTAGAGATAGTTTGGTATGTCACTTAAAGACTTCAAGTATGATGTTCTCATAAAAGTTGAGTTCATCAATTAGAGACCTCATTCACAATGTTGGTTATGATATTGATGCTTAATACATGGCTTGTCAATTTGAATTTTTCTTATTAGAATGCTTTAATTTAAGATTCCTTATACTTCATGATGGGATTATAAATACCTCTATAGTTAAGAGGATGTGTTGGAGAATGTAACTAGATTAGGCCTTCATAATGACCTTTGTAAGTATGACATTGCATATCTTGTATATAAAAAGAGAAAAATATTTTTTATTTGTCAACTCATTCTTAAGTCTAGGTAAAATCTTATTTTTCACTATTCTATGTCTTTCTAAGTCAAAGAAGATGTTTTTTAAAGTATTAAAGTCCCATTTGGTTGAGATCTGAAGACTGAGCAAGAGAATTGTTGAGAACGGTTGTCTTGTTTGGGATTAAGACACAGATGCGGACACACAGATGCGGACATCACTTGATGGAAGTAACTTTAACTTCAAATCAGAATAGAAGTGACCCACACGTCAATTGTGTTACATGTGATTCTTCCGAAGCTCCAGGTGAGGGTTTCCACAGAGTTCTCAGTTCTACAAGCATTTCATTCATGAATTCGATTACATGTAATTCATGAATTCTATGCAATTCTTCCGAAGCCTGTAAACGCTCCAATTAGGGTTTCCACAGAGTTCGAAATTTTAATATATTATTGGATGTCTTCATTAAACAATAAATCTGTGCGAGGCATAAGCAGAGTGTTTCTCTTCTCTAATTTCAACTCTGCTATCTCTTTTTGACTCAGGCAATTCCAAAAATGGGCAGTAGAAACCCAAACTTTAAACAGTCATCCTTGAGCAGGATGCTTGTTGACACATTATTATTGTGATTCCTGCGTTTCATTCTGTTTTTCATATCATAATTGCAAGACGCACCTATACCTGCAAATCCATGATTGAACCCAATATGATAGTCGCGTTTGAAACATCTCTCTTATTCGAGGAACAAGCAAACGGTTAGACTCTTTTGTTTTACAACTTCTATGAAAACGTTAAAAGTCCGGTCCTGAAATGATCCAAAGCAGAGGCGTAATGAAGGCTAAATGAAAGATAATATATATGAAACAGAATGATAAACCAGTATTTTCAATCGATAAACAGAATGATAATATTATAGATAAACCAGTATTTTCAATCGAAATGCAACAATATACCTATATCGACAGTTATGAAAGATAAACCAGTATTTTCAATCGAACTGCATTCTCTTTGTCGATTAATCGTTAAATCTTCACTTTTCTGGTATCTCTTACTATCCATCCATCCAGAAATAAATAAAACAATCGACTTTTCTCATATCATTTTCTACTAGCATATTCTAAGTTCCTTATTAAAACGTCTTAACATATTAAACTCACACATTAAAAAAACTGTTCATGATTTTTTTTTGTTAAGTTGACTATTAAAATTCTTTTATAATTTGCTTAATGAATATCTCCTTTTGGTATTTCATATAATCTTTTATTATAACATTTTAACATGTTAAACTCACACATAAACAACCTTTTTTTTAAGTTGCATATTAACTTAATGAATATACTCACACATAAATAACCTATACATGCAACATATAATAACAACCTATACATGCAACCTATAATCTAAACGCTGGTTTAATATATTGTCAAGTAGAGTATAACATATAACATATGAGGCCTGTGTTGAATGTTACACCACCCTTGACAAGTCACTATGTGTATCAGTATTGCATCACCACTTATTCCTCTCATAATCATCATATATATCATCATATATATTCAAGTATTGATGAATGGATTCTCAAACTTGTATAGACCTTTGTATTCTGGGTATGTTTACTTGATAGTAGTATTTGATATATGGGTTGTAATTTATTATAATCTATATAATATGTAATATTGGGTGGATTAATTACTTAAATATGTTTTATGTTTTGAAGTTCTTTTTAATTATGAATGGAGATTCTTTTGAATAATATCTAGGTTTCGAATAATGTGCATAATTATATTTTGTGTAGCCACTATGAGAGGAAAATCAATAACATATTTTCGAACTATAAATGCAATGAATAGAAACTGTTTTGAACAATATATTACTAAGCTATCATTTCTATAGTTACCATGAGAGAAAAATCAATTACATACTTTTAGGGTAATAACTTTCATATGAGGAAACATATCAGGTATGGGAAGACAGAATAATCACATGGTAAGAATTGAAGTGAGAAAATAATCACATAATCACAAAACCAACTTAATTTCTAGTGGGAATATAATATCTTTTTTAGAAGTAGACTTTATCACTCTAATACCTTCCATGTTCAGCTACCCATAGGGTACATCAAATGCATGCAATCAAAAATTATTTCAAAATACATTTCTAAGCTAGAGCTCTATGTTTATTTCATTATTACAGCAATGTAGATTTAGAACATTCCTAATGAGCTAAGTTAATACCCTAATTTGTTGGAACATTCCTACTAAGTCTATCTATGCACTCTGCTGCAAGCAACAATAGTATTAATTTGTCTCCTCCTCATGATAGAAAACTCAGCACTTCATTCTTAGATCTGAACTGACGCCCTGTCATGGGTTCATAATAAAGCTGTAAATAAACACACAATTGTGATGGTGAGATATAATAATATAATTCTCAACTACATTAATAGGAACTCTTAACTTAACTTTTAAATATTAGAAATCACTAATAAGTTGAAATTCTCAATGGTGCCTAGTTCAAATATACTATTTTGTTACTTGACAATTTTTTTGAAATTTTGCTATACAAAGGTATTTAAAAATAAAACCCAAGGACTGCATCCTTGGCCTTAGGAGGAGAACAATACCTTATCAATCTTTCCACTCCTTCTTACTCTTACTTCATAGCCCCACCCTTCTGGGAGCCAATAAGGCCTCTTGTCATTCCTTTATGCCATGTGTTTAGCCTGTACCATGTAGTGTTCTAAAATTTAATTTCCCAAAGTATTTTCGCATTTCATTTATTTTTATAGTGATTTGATTCATTTAATATAAAAAAAAATGCCCCTTCCAATTAGATTCACCAAAATCTGTCCAAATTTGGAAGAAATGAGATATTGAAGAGATGTGTAAGGGAGGATGGCTTTTTTGACTGCATGTGAGCATGCCATGATGGACCCTATGGGGGCCACCTTGTTTCTAAGAGAAAAACCTTCAAAATTCTTCATGTTGGCTACTATTTGTCTACTCTACACTAACATGATATGAGGTACACTAGGGGATGTGATGAGTGCCAAAAGAGACCAAAAGGATACTAAAGTATGAAATGACTTTGCAAACTCAAGTGACCCTTGAGCCATTTGAGAAGTGGGACATGGATTTCATTGGAACAATTGATCCCCATCCAAATAAAAGAGATACATCATTATGTGCACTAATTATTTGATAATGTGGTCTAAAGTAAAGCCAATAAAGGAAGCAACATAGCACAAGGTGGCCAAGTTTCTACCTGAAAACATATTTTGTGAAGGGAGGGGCTCAATTCACTTCACTTCAAATTTAATTGAGGGAATCATGGAGCAACATCATATAAGAAACAAAAAATTCACTCCATATCATCCTCCAACAAATGGGTAGCTCCACCTCATGAATAGAGATTTAGAGAAAATATTGAATACATTTTTCAATAGCACCATAAGTGATTGGCCAACCTCACTTTGGACTCCACTTGGGCCAATAATACTAGGTAGAAAACCACCAGTAGTTTCACCCCCTCTGAGTTGGTTTATGGAAATAAGGCATTGTTGTCTATTAATAATGAGTACAACACCCTAAGAATGGCAAAAAAATTGGACTGAGACATCACTAATGTCCAGAAAGATAGCTTGCAACAACTCAATGCTCTTGATGAGCTTAGAATGTAGGCCCTCATGCATAGTGAGGTGGTCCAATCTACATGACAAAAAAATCAGAATGAATAAGGAACCATCATTTCCTTGATTTTGGGAAGCTACAAGATTTTCTAGAAGTTGCTACAAAATCATTAGCCAAAATAACTAAACTTTAAAATAAACTTCCATCCTTAAAATTTTCCCTAATAAAAAATAATAATTAAAACCAAATTAAGAATTCATAAAGGATATTGGCAACGGTCTTGCCGAATTCAGTAAAATTGCACCGGAAACAAAGCTGAGACGGTACACCTCTTATGCTTAGATCTGCCTCTTCATGCACCTTGTGCAAGCTCTCCCCGACTCAGTAAGTCTCTCTCATGATGATTATGAATGGGTGCAAACCTTAGAATATGAACATGTGCCTTTTAGATATAGGAAATTCTATACCCATGGACATTTATTCCGTGATTGTCCTATTGATCCGCCTCCATGCAAGCCCTCAGATTTTTCCTCTACCCCTGATGCTGAAGGCTTCACTAAATTCCAGAACCGGCGTCGACACAACAAGGAATCCCCTCCTCCGAACCCCAAACCCCCCACTCAACCCCCGCTTCCTCCCTCTACCAGTAATAACTTTGAAATCCTTGACACCCCTATTTCTGATACGTATCGGAAGCCATCCCCAAGGCCCCGCTTAGCTCGACGCCTGAATCTAGCTCTGGCCATCCTTGCGACATGGAGGTTGACAATATTGGGGATAATGAGAACCAGATCACCCCCATGGAAGATGAAAATGAAATGGTAGATATACGAGACCTAGAAATCTTCACTCTTGAGCAAGCATGGAAAAAAAAAAGGACTTTGACCAGATCTCGGAGAAGCAGATCTAACTGTGGCTCTTGCCCGTGTGCAACAGAATAAAAAATCCCTAGGCATCCAGTAGGGAAGCCCATGGGATGAGAAGAAACTCTTCAAAGACTCAAAGAAAAGAGGGAGGGAATCTGATCTACAGCGGACTATTCTCCTCGGGGAGATGCTTGTAGAATCTGTTAGGTATCCCAAACTTACCATGTTTTTCCCGCCCTGTGAAGGAAGTTCTGAATGAAACTCACCTCATGGAATATAAGCGGTCTAAATGGCCCCTTAAAAGTCCGTACGATCAAAAATCTGATACAGATGGAAAAACCTCAAGTCTTTTTCCTACAGGAAACTAAATGCACAAGTCAAACCGTTGGCCCCATTCTTTCTAAAACCTGGCCAGGGTGTCACTCCATTGCAGTTGATGCCTCTGGTGGATCAAGCAGTCTAGCCATCGCTTGGGATCCGAAAGTTGTTTCAATAATGATGCCCACGTTGCTCACAATCTAATTCAGGCCTCTTTCCACATCCATGGGACCAATCTGCATGGGCATCTGTCTAATGCATATTTCCCTGAGGAGGCTGCAATGAAAATTGCTCTGTTAAATACGGTAGAACAACTCAATTCTACGAGAGCTCACCTCCTTCGGATCCTGGGGGGTGATTTTAACATGATCACCAACTTGGACGAAAACAGAGGTGGCAGAGAAAAACTAGAGGCAAACAACACCCATTTCAAAGACTTCATCTAGCAGAACTCATTGATCAATCTTCCCTTTGCCAAAAAACAAGAGAGTGGGCGCTCAATGGATAGCATCCAAACTAGATATATTTCTCCTTCCAGACAATGCCATACATATTGGAGGCGATTTCCAAGCCACAATTTTTCCTTTTTCAAGGTCGAACCACTGGCCCATTTCTCTGCAATGGACCAGTCCAAGGGGCCGCATCAAAATACCCTTCCAATTTAAGGCTTTCTCGCTCTCCCACCCAAGCTTCAAGGAAATGGTTCACTCGGCTTGGCCGGCTTTCATTCCTCCTCCAGGTTCCAAGATGTTCCAGTTTCAACAGCACCTCAAAGATCTCAAAGCCCGCATTAAAGAGTGGTACCATTCTACCTTTGGTAACATTTTCCAACATCAAGGCCTCTTGGAATAGGAAATGGAGGAGCTACAACTTCGTATCATCCAAGAAGGCCGCAACTAAGCATGTGACCTCAAAGACAAAAGTTTCCTCTTTCACTTCGAGGAAAGAAGGCAACAAGAAGAGGCGCGTTTCGAACCAACTAGTGTGGTTCATCGTCAGGACAAGTTGAAGATATAGATGCAGTTTAGCATGTTAAATATTCTAATCAGAGACTCCAACAGCTAAAAATACTAACGACTACTTTTTGACTCAAGGAACCAAGTCAAACTTCCTTCAAATAATTTAATATTAATATTCTTCTTACTATTACCATTATTCTTCATATTTACTATTATATTTATGGAGCTCAGTTAAACTAGGTGAAAAATTAAAATAGATCAATGGTTAGTTAATAATCCATTTATTTATTTAAATTATTAATTCATTATATATATATATATTAATATTTTTCAATACCTAATATTCTAATAATATTTTATTTAATGTTTAGTTATTAAAAATATTACTTATATAAATTATTAGATAAAAATATATAATCATTTTAATAAGTTAGGGGTTCTAAGCACACTTGCCACCCATGCTCTTAGAATCTCTGATGAAGAGAGCTTGGAAATGGAGAAGGCTCATCTCCTAGATGTCTTTGTGAAAAATGGTTACAATAGACACCTCGGTGAAAAGGCCTTCCTCAAGGCTAAGAAGGAGCCTTCAATCCGTAGGGATCCTAATGATCGCGTCATGGGGGTTAACCTTCCTTATATCCAAGGGACCACTGATAGGACTGCGAGGATTCTGAGAAAGTTTGATGTGCCCGCAACTTTTAGACCTCTTAATACTATCCATAGCTCCCTCGCGTCTGTGAAAGATCCTATTGACCCTAAAGACATGAAGGGCGTCTATGTCATTCCCTGTTCTTGTGGGATACCATATATTGGTGAGACAGGTCGCTCTATCAATCAATGGATTAGCGAGCATTCGTCTAACTTGAGGCATGGTAGGACCAAGTCCTCAGCCCTCGCTGAACATGCCGAGAAGACGATGCATCATGTATGCATTGAAGAGGCTCAAGTCATTGCTAAAGTTGCTCAATTTCACCATCGCAAGTTTAGAGAGGCCCTGGAGATTGAAAAAGGCCGAAAAATCTTAATAGGGATGATGGCTGGAAGATGAGCAGTTGCTGGGTCCCAACCCTGTCTTCCTAGCCTCCGCGGTCGCTTCTTGGTAAGATCTTAGTGTTTATTGTTTCCTTCCCTTAGAGGTTGTTTCCCTTGGTTTGTTAAGATATTTTTATGATTTTATTCTCGATTTGATTTGTTCCCCTTTTAACTATCACCCTAATAGTATAATTTAATCCTTTCTATTTACCTTTTAGTATTCATAAGCTATTAATAAGATTTTAATAAAATGGGTTTCGAACCATTAATTGTATTTATTACAATTATTTATTATTCATGTAATATTTTAATAAAGTAAAAATATTTTCCTTCTATACCTTCAGAATTAAAAGGATTATTATAAATAATTAATAAATTAATAATATACCATACTATTATTTTTATAATAAACAAGGAATGAATAATCTAATAAATTTTCCTTTTATATTCTAAGATTATTTATTTGATTTGTAAACCTACCATTAAAATTGTTTTATTTATATATCTGTTATTAGCAACCTAGGAATATTAATCATAATATATATATTTTATTTAATAAGCGAATAATTAAAAATTAAAAATTAAAAATTAAACCATCCTTAAAATGTAAGGTATTTATTTATCTTTTTACTAGCCTAGGTTTTTAAAAACCTATTGCTATTTTAACATATTCATTAATATATTTATGATTAATTAATAAATAAATAAAGTATTTTCAAAATAAAGTAACTAATCAATATTATTTATTCATTTCTATTTATTTAGTTTTTATTTTTATTTTTATTTATTTATTTTTAAGTAAGATATATATAGTTGTATATTTAGAATAATTAATGAATAATTCGGTTAACAAATGAAGAAACATTTAAACTAACCTTAAAAAAGTAAGAATTTTTTTTTATATAGTTTTATTATTTATTAAATGATGATTATATTTTAATCTAATTAATTTATATATAAAATATTTTTAATAACTAAACATTAAATAAATATTATAGAATTATTGTATTAAAATATATATATATATATATATATTATTTAGATATATATATATATTATATATATATATATATATATATAATGAATTAATAATTTAAATAAATAAATGGATTATTAACTAACCATTGATCTATTTTATTTTTTACCTAGTTTAACATAGCTCCATAAATATAATAGTAAATATGAAGAATAATGGTAATAGTAAGAAGAATATTAATATTAAATTATTTGAAGGAAGTTTGACTCGGGTCCTTGAGTCAAAAAGTAGTGGTTAGTCTTTTTAGCCGTTGGAGTCTCTGCTTAGACTATTTAACATGCTAAACTGGATCTGTATCTTCAACTTGTCCTCACGATGAACTACACTAGTTGGTTCGAAACGCGCTAACAAATGATTAATTATGTGATTTCGCCGAAAATTCTCTAAACAATGTTATCGATCATAGAAGTCTAAATTCCTTAAGAAGAGATTCTCTCGAAACAAAAATCCCGGATCAGAGGGTTAAAGGAAGGAGAACGGAACACTAAATTTTTCCACGTCTCTACCATTCAACGTAGGATGTGTAACAATATTAGCTTTCTCCTTAGCCCAACAGGAGAAAGACTAGAGGAGCATCACGCCATAGAAGTTGAATTGGTCTCTCATCTCAAATCGGTGGTGCAGGAAGACCAGTCTGACAGGCGACCAACAATTAACAAAATCCTACAACATATACCAAAGCTAATCACAGAGGAGCACAATCATCTTCTTCTTCGCCCTGTCACTCTTTTGGAAGTTGAACAAGCTGTCCTACAAAACAAGGAAGGTAAAGCTCGAGGACCTGATGGCTTCACCTTCAACTTCTTTCATCATTTCTGGGATTTGATCAAAGATGAGATCTCGCAATTAGTGGAGGAGTCCAGATCCATGCATTAGCTTCTCCCTTCTCTTAATGCCACTTTCATAACCCTGATCCCCAAGGAGGACCAAGTAGCCACGCCTAACAAATTCCACCCCATTTCCCTCTGCAATGTCATCTACAATATCATCTCCAAAGTTATTGCCAACAAGTAAAAGTCGTTGCTTCCTTTGCTCATCTCGCGTGAGCAAACTGTTTATGTAAAGGGGCAACAAATCCTCGATGGAATAATTCTCACTCATGAGATTATGCATTCGCTGAAGAAGACTAAAAAGAGAGGTATGCTCCTTACGATTGATTTATCAAAAGATTTTGACAAACTTAATTGGAATTTCATTCAATAGATGCTAGCAGCTTTTCGTTTCAGCCCTCCTTGGATAAGACGGGTCATGAGCATGATCTCCTCTTCCTTTTTCTCCATCCTAGTCAATGGTATCCCCTCTCATCCCTTCTACCCCTCTTGTGGCATTCGCCAAGGTGATCCCCTGTCCCCCTTTCTCTTTGTGCTCATGGCAGAAGGGCTAGTTCGGACCATCTCTCATGCCCTTCATTCACATCAGCTTCGCGGCATCTCCATTCATGAGTCCCCTGCTCATACCCACTAGAAATTTGTGGAAGACACTATGCTGTTTGGTCATCCTTCTGCCCATGAAGCCTCCACCTTGAAGAGCTTGCTCGATTTGTTTGCCAAAGCTTTAGGAATGATTGTCAATGCCTCCAAGTCGCAAATCTTGTCCTTTAACACTGCTATTCTCATTCAACATCGCATTTCTAGAATCCTCAGATTCTCCATTTCTAGCTTGCTCGTCAAGTACCTTAGAGCCCCCTTGATTGTCTCAGCGCTCAAACACTCTTCTTGGAGATCTCTCTTGGATAAACTCGAAGCTAGTTTATCCTCCTAGACCTTTCGCCCCCTTAACCTTCCTAGTAGACTTATTCTGGTCAAGTCTGTCCTTCAATCGATGCCACTCTATCTTTTCTCGGTCCTTGCAGCCCCGAAATGGGTCCTCAGGCAAATCAGATCTCTTCAGCGCAACTTCCTATGGGGAGCATTCAGACAGAACAGAAAATGGGCCTTGGTCAAGTGGAATATAATCCGCAAGCCAAAGCTATTGGGGGGGCTAGGACTCCATGACCCTCAGCACAGCAACACTATCATGGGGGCTAAGGTGTGGTGGCAATGGCTATCCTCCCCCTCTTCCCCATGGGCGAAACTCTAGAATGCCAAATATGCAAACCATAGACCCCATTCAGAGCTCATTCTACTTTCTATTGTAGAAGCAGGCTCTCTAATCTGGAACGCTACCAAAAAACACCATATTCTTATTTAGGATCATAGTTTCTAGGAGGTCTACAATGGCTGCACAGTTAGGTTCTAAAAAGCAAGGTATGCTCCTTACGATTGATTTATCAAAATATTTTGACAAACTTAATTGGAATTTCATTCAACAGATGCTAGCAGCTTTTCGTTTCAGCCCTCCTTGGATAAGACGGGTCATGAGCATGATCTCCTCTTCCTTTTTGTCCATCCTAGTCAATGGTATCCCCTCTCATCCCTTCTACCCCTCTTGTGGCATTCGCCAAGGTGATCCCCTGTCCCCCTTTCTCTTTGTGCTCCTGGCAGAAGGGCTAGTTCGGACCATCTCTCATGCCCTTCATTCACATCAGCTTCGTGGCATCTCCATTCATGAGTCCCCTGCTCATACCCACTAGAAATTTGTGGAAGACACTATGCTGTTTGGTCATCCTTCTGCCCATGAAGCCTCCACCTTGAAGAGCTTGCTCGATTTGTTTGCCAAAGCTTCAGGAATGATTGTCAATGCTTCAGGGTCGCAAATCTTCTCCTTTAACACTACTATTCTCATTCAACATCGCATTGCTAGAATCATCATATTCTCCATTTCTAGCTTGCTCGTCAAGTACCTTAGAGCCCCCCTTGATTGTCTCAGCACTCAAACACTCTTCTTGGAGATCTCTCTTGGATAAACTCGAAGCTAGTTTATCCTCCTGGACCTTTCGCCCCCTTAACCTTCCTAGTAGACTTATTCTGGTCAAGTCTGTCCTTCAATCCATGCCACTCTATCTTTTCTCGGTCCTTGCAGCCCAGAAATGGGTCCTCAAGCAAATCAGATCTCTTCAGCGCAACTTCCTAAGGGGAGCATTCAGACAGAACAGAAAATGGGCCTTGGTCAAGTGGAATATAATCCGCAAGCCAAAGCTATTGGTGGGGCTAGGCCTCCATGACCCTCAGCACAGCAATACTATCATGGGGGCTAAGGTGTGGTGGCAATGGCTATCCTCCCCCTCTTCCCCATGGGCGAAACTCTAGAATGCCAAATATGCCAACCATAGACCCCATTCAGAGCTCATTCTACTTTCTATTGTAGAAGCAGGCTCTCTAATCTGGAACGCTACCAAAAAACACCATCTTCTTATTTAGGATCATAGTTTCTAGGAGGTCTACAATGGCCGCACAGTTAGGTTCTAGACAGACTCGTGGCATCAGCAACCCATGCTCCTCTCAACCATCAAACCACCCCTCCAATATGATTTGATTGCTCCTCTAGAGGCCATAGTTCACCAATTCTGGGAGGAAAACCTTGCTTATGGATACAAGCGCTGGAAAATGGTTGCAAGATGCTTGAACAACCAGCAAGTTCAGGCTCATCTAGCGCTGGAAGAAGAACTAATCAGCAGGAAAATCAGATACTCGGACAAGCAGGATATCCTTCGCTCGGGACACTCTCCCAAAGGTAAGTTCACCACTCAGGAAGCCTATGCCCTGATGACCCAGACTCTCGAACCCCCTGACCCCATCTCGAAAGAGCTGTGGTCACTATAGTTTTGGCCCAAGGTTTCCTCATTCCTATGGTTTCTTTGTCACAAGAAAATCCTCACATGGGACAATTTAATGAAAAGAGGCTTCACTAGGCCTTCCGGATGCCCCAACGGTAATAATCAAGAGGAGACCATTCAACATCTTATGCTGACTTTCCCTCTGGCTACCTTCTTTTGGGAAAGTGTGAGCTCCAAGTGTAGAAGAGATGGTCGACAGTGTGAGGAATTAAATACTATCATTCGTAATTGGCCAGCTGCACCCTACCGGAGCAATATGCTCAACTCTCTCTGGAGGCACATTGCATGTCTCATCTTATGACATATTTGGAAGGAGAGGAATAGAAGGATTTTCAAGAACTAGTCTACCCCTCTGGAAATACTCTCATTCAATTATTGTTGTAATCTTCAGGAAACATTAGCGCTGCAAAAATGGCAGAAGGAAGATTTCCCTATTCTGCCCTAGGAGCAACAAGTTTGGAACAATTGGCATCTCGAGCTCAATCTAAATCCTGAGTCAATTGGTTGAAGAGTCCCAAAGGCAAATTCTAATGGAAAATGGGTCTCCCCTACAAAGGGTGTCATAAAGCTCAACTTTGACAGAGCCTCCAAAGGTAATCCTGGGGAGGTAGGTTTTGGGGGAATTTTTCGCAACCATAAAGGCGAACGCATGCTCGTTTACTATGGCTCTATGGGATGGGACACCAATAACTCCATATTTTTTTCCCTATCGAGATTGAGGGTGACTTCCAAATCATCATCAACATGATCACTAAGATCCTCTCAGGCTCCCTTTCCTCAAGAGTAGCCGACAGTTGGAGGCTCATGGTAAGATTGGAACTTATAGCTGAATGACTGCAAGAGCACAGAGCCATCTACCTCAAGCACACTAGAAGATCTTGCAACAAAGTGGCAGATATGCTGACCAACAAAGGGGTAACGAACGCCCAGACCCTCTCTGCACGGTACCTCCCCAGTCTCAATGATAGCAAACTCATTCAGGAATGCATTCAGTTGGTGCATCAGGACAGCTTCACCCTAGATGCGGGTGGGCGTTGATGTGATGGAGGTTACGATCTGGCAGTCGAGCGCGTGGCAATCCCACTGGTTCACCAACAGAAGGCAGGTACTCACCTCTGGAACAATTAAGTCGATGGGCAGTCACCCTACGTGACATTTATATTGGTGGGGAGGCCAAGACACCAAGAGTTTCAAAACGAAACCTCAAGCCCCTGTGACCACATCCTTAGTTGAGAATTCAGAAGCTTTGATCTAGAATTGTGGTGCTCGGCCGGTCTCCATGTCAAGACAACTCTTGCCTGTAGGTTCTCGTTGTTCACTAGAAGCTGAAGTGCACAGCCTTCGCACCACGGTTGGAAAGTGTTGCCCACTAGCCTCCTACATTAATTTCATCCCTAGATATCATCAATCACCTAGCCCATTTTGTGCTCAGCTCCTCCCTGCTCTATTCGGATTTCACCCCCACCTTCCTCTGTTTGGACCCTCTCTCATTTCCATCGGCTCTCACGACTTCTGTGCTACAATTCCAAAGCTGAGGCACTGCATGAGATGCCGTAAGGGAGGCTCTAGGCCTAATCCCTCCCCTTCCCCTTCCTCTTACTCATCCCCCTCTCGTAATCCCATTGAATGTGCACCCTGTTGTATTCATGGATGTGGTCAAGCTCGTCACCTCCCTCCCTCCCCATGGAATGTTACCCTCGCCTCTCACCATTACATTGATCCTCGGCCTGCTTTCATCGCCTCTCCCCCGTCTTCTGCGCCCCCTATCATCCCACACGCCTCCTCTTATGTTCCACCTGTTCCTGTGCCCGTAGATAATAATCCCTCTCACTTGGCCAATGACAACAACTCTGGCCCGCTCGAGAGAACTGGGACGACTGCAGGCAAGCGTGAAGCGGTGGATTACTCTCCTCAAAGGATTCCCGATCTAGATCCTGATGGAAGTAGCTCTGGCCAGCTCCAGAACACTAGGACAACTGCAGGCAAGCGTGTAGCGGTGGATGACACTTCTCAAATGGGTCCCAATCCATATCCTTATGACAAGGAAGGAGGGTGGTGCAGAATTGAAGAGGAATCACCCTCCGATGACTATGGACTCTAGTGCCTCTTCTTTTCCTCGCCATCATGTCTAGTCTTCTGAGCATTTTGATAGTTTTGTCGCCTATGTATCTAAGTGTGTCTAAGCTGGTCTCTGTAGTTAAATTAGTTCTTAATCTATGTACGATTTGGTTTCCCTTGGTGGGAAGCTCAGTATTTTGGCTTACAGTTGTCAACTCAAGGATGTTTTCCTCTTGGGAGGCAGCGTTCAAATGCTTCTTAGGCCAGTTTCCCCTTGCAGCCAACTCAATTTTTGACATCTTGTTGACTGTATGGCAGCACTCTTATGCCTAGAACTCTCTGTACCATCTGTTACATTAATAGATTTAATCTTACTTAGAAAAAAAAAATTGTAAACCCAAAGCAACAATGGTAAACAAAAATAGATTAATGTTATAAAGCCAAGTTATAAAATAAGGGGATCCAAAACTTTTTTAATATCCCTCCATTCTTGGTGTCTTTTTATAATTTGTAAATAATGTTTTTTAGAGTGAGGAGGAAGTTCCTCTCCTCTGCAACTCAAGAGATATCAACACTTTTGTAAGGATATTCTAAGCTACACATTGCCATTTAAAGTTCACGGTTATCAGGATTTTTTCTTTTCAAACCTAGATTTTGTAATTGGATGTCGGGCTTCCACTTTTGCCACCTTCTCCCTTTACTAGGATATCTTATGATTTCATAAATATTATTGGAGATAAAATCAAGGGGCAAAGCATAGAGAAGAGGTTTCATTAATTTGTATTTAAATACTTTTATTTCAAATGGAAGTTTTATCTTTTTGATGAAAGACCTCCTTAAAATGATTTTCATGTTCAAGGCTAATGTTTTATGTGAGGGTGAATGTTTTTTGGATTAGATATCTAGTTCATTAGCCTCATATATTTGTTGTTCTTTTTTTTCTGGTAGGCTCAATTCATATTTATGAGTAACTCTTTACTCATAAATCTACTATAAAAAATTTGATTTAAATTCCATTGGAATGAAGTGAACTGTTTTCTAATTCTTGTGGTTAATCATTGAATGTTTTAATCTCTTTGAATATAGGATGTTTCATTATCACATTATTAACTAGTAGAACTACTTGATTAACCTGAAATTAATGATTAGAGAGAGATATTTTAAAATCCAAATTAGTTAAATATCTTTCTCTCCATTGGCTTAGACCTACATCTTCCTAATAGAGAGAGGCTTAGGATTTCTTCCCTTTTTCTTCCATTCTTAAAATTAATTTGCAGTTATATTAATGGTTAAATTTCTAGAATTCCCCTTGCACGTGGGAAAACTTTAGTGTGGCTTGGATAAGCCCTCAAGTCATCTTAAGGATTTCTTTCTTGTTTGTGCATGTTGAGAAATTTAGGGGAAACAACGTAGGGCCATTTGTCTTCTTTGGTAACTGTTTGCGATGTCTTTTTACTTCACTTAATAAGCTTATTATTTTACATTTTATTGTTAGTGTTTTTCATGATCAAACAAATACAAAACCATAAATAAAAATAAAGAAAATGATAGAAGATATATGCCATCATCCAAGGCCAAAACATCTCCAACTCTGAGAGGAATACCAAAAATAAACACTATTCTTATAGACTCTTCAATTGAATAATTCCAAAACCTAGATCCTTTGCCAAAGAACCTCTCCAAGATCAAGTGAAAATTCTTCTTGAACGTATTTTCTTTCTTCGAAGTCACTACTAGTAAAAATGATTTATACACCTGTTTTTTTGGCTTCTTCTTCAATTTTTGCCTCTTATTATAGGCCTCCACTTTTCATTCTACTTTCAATTTCAGAGATCCCACTCATTTGAGTTTTGGGGCAGATTTTTGAGGCTTCTCTCCTCGCTTGTCTTGGACTCTTCTTCTTGTGAATTCAACTAGCATTTTTTTTCCTTGGGATATATTTTGGATCCTTCAAGATATGCAATACCTAACCTTGAAATGTTATCTAGAGCCATACGTTTTATATGAACGACCCAAAATAATACTAGAATACTTTAAACTTCTTCTCCTTCTCTTCGCTGCTTAAGAAGATTTCTTTAAACTTCTTCTCCTTCTCTTCACTGCTTAAGAAGCTTTCTTCCTTTCCTATTCACACTTCTCTCCTTTTTTTAGATATTTGTGGGATGATCTCTTGAGTAAGACCAAGCCCTCCTATATATAGCTTCATGTCCTACAATACTAGGCTGATGTGTCATCATTCCTAAGTCAACATGTCCTTCTAGATAGGCTTGTTTCTCCTTTTGGAGGTCGACTTGATGTAGCACTTTTGACCAGGTCTTGGAGGGTCTTTTGACTCTAACATTGACTCAAATAAATTTCTTTAAAATATGTAACATTCCCCAAATGGGTCTTTCATACATGATAATGATTTTAATAATTTTTCGATTCAATGACAAGCCCTATGATCTCAAATGGGATCTTGATGTAAAAATAATTTTCCTTTAGCATGAAACTAATGCCTTAAGAACAACAATACAAAATGTATTTTTCTCATTAAATGCAATATATAAGCTCATTATTAGGCATTCCATTATCAATACTGAACTAGGTCCATATTTCAACACTCCCTCTACACTATGAAGGTATTCATAATCCATATAAGGCACTTGGACATTCTTTATATGAATATTTATCGTAAGAAGAGTTAGATTGGTAACCCATCTATTTATCATCATATCATCCAACATTGTCACATAACAAGGCCTTGAATAATAGATATATCTCTCCATAAGGTGAGACCATTGATTTATAGGCACCTCCATCATTGTCTCTCAAGGAACATACCCCACTTGGTTGTTCATATGGTATGTCCTTCAAGGAATATTTTTATCTTGGATTCCTAGTCAAATAATATCGGTCCTTTGTGACTACTCTTGTCTTTGATGCCTATTATAGAATTTTTTGGGCACTTCAACCCTAACCATAAATGTCCATAAACTGAGGGCCCCTAAGTCCCTAAAAGTGTTGCTTCACTGCCTAAAGGAACAAGGTAAACTGATTACATCATCTCCCAGAAGTTCTCCACTGAAAAATGCTCATAAATGGTCAAAACTGGACCATACTAAAAGCTCAATGTAGAGGGTGCGATGCATATCACCTTCCTAGTCTACAAGGTTTGATGCATACTGATTTTCTCCTCTGTAGGGTGCGATGGCCGGGAATAGACAAATGGCAGGGACAAAAATGCGAGGTGGAAGATCATGGAATCTTCCATAAGCTTCCTCTCTAACACTTGCCTCTCTATTTTCGACCAGGGATGAGTAAGCTATCATCATTCTCCAAGTGGAAGAAGGAACTATTAGAGAGAGGACACTAATCAAGATCCTAGAAGATGACTCACCTCTCTGTAATCATCTATATATGGATTCCTCATCACAGAGATCCAGAGGCTGGAATTTTGTATCTTATAGAGAAGTGATGTTGGTTTTCTGGTGTACATTCACAGTGTTGGGTGATCTAAGCTTTGCTTGAGGTGAAGAAGAGCTTCCTAGCTGGAGGATGATGCTGGGTTAGAGCATATGGTTGTAATCCTCTTGCTACTTTTCATCTTAATAAAGCTATTCTTGTTTTCTTCCATATTCTTGTGTATTTTTTTATATACGCATTTATATGGTTGACATACATCTAATCCTGTGTTATTTATAGATATAGATCCTTGTTTCTTCGATAGTACTATGTTGTTGTGATTCCACAGGTTCTCTTTGAAGCTGGGCAAATGAAGAAGAAGCAGAGAAGCTCTATCAAGGAGAGGAAATTAAGCGCAATACTCAAGTTCGTCTTCTTGGTTCTCCTATTGTCTATTTCCATAAGAGAAAACAACAGTAGACTTTACTTGTTTGTTTCTAAGATAGCCACCCATCTTAGTGGGAATAGCAGCATTCGAATGGACACTATTCCCGGTAACAAAATGGCGACTGCACTGTGGAAAGACTAGATTACTTGTTAGCCTATCTATCTTTCTTTCTTTTATAAACTTACATACGGACCCTAAAGTCAAGCTAGCTAGCCTTCGAACTACATTTTTTATAGAAAGGAAAAGTAGATCAATGTTGCTTGAGTCTATCTCCGGGTTTTGTTTATGAATTAAACAATAGATCTGCAAGCAATCTAATTTCCCTAAGTGGTGGCTCTAGTAACCTCTTTAGATCACCCTGTGTTTTACATACATTGATCTTTACTTACTCGGCCTAAACACCTGAACTGGATTTCAAACTGTGAGTGAAAACCTATTTGAAGTCTCGCACTGGTACCATCGCACCCTTCCTTCAAGGCATTCTGTATGCATTGCACTTCCCGAGTGTAGTATTTGTGTTGCATACTGGTTTCACTGTGTAATAGGTGCGATGGATAGGGAGGGTTAACTTTACCCTCAGACTGTGGTTTTTTCTCACTTTTTTCAGTCCTACTTAAGAGTTTTGTTTTTTGTAGTCAATGTCTATGAAAAACCCCTTCTCTTGCATTATTCTGCCTCCTTAGTGCAAAGAACTGTAAATTTTTTTATGTATTGTGCGTCATTTTCAGTTCTCTTTTGCCAAAAAGTAGCATAGTCAGATTGTCATCTCTAGACCTAAAAGTGTCGTAGCTGTCGTTTTTAGTTTTAGAAAACAATCCCATTGTTCTTGATAGTCGATGATAAAATTACTATTGCATAGTATTTGAATTAGTAGTTTTAAAGTGTCGAAAAACAATTTCCATTTCAAAATCGCAAAGTGTCTCTCTTGCTTTCACTTCATTTTGAAAAAGAATTTTGTTGAGTATTGTCACTTTAAAATTAATTCATATTTGCACATAGCTTTCTTAATGTCATTCACACACTAAGAACGTTGAAAACAAATACATGCATGTGCATTTGCATTTTGATTACTTGGCTTGATTTAGGACTGTGCATTTACCGTGTGCTCTGTTCTCTGTGAAGAAAAGATCCTTGACTTTCTTCCCTTAGTAGCTAGGATTTTCATTGCTGGAAGAAGATTAAACGTTTGTTTATCATCTTAGACTACATTTTAGGAATTATATACACATCACATGGTGAACATAAAAGGAAAATTTTTAAGCAATACCAACTTAAAATAAATTCAATGAATCTAACAACAGTTTGGAACTTAACGCACAACCTCTAGAGGTCTAGGCTAGAGACGTATTTTGGCGTCGTAAAACCTGGTAACTGTTGCTTTTAGTGTTGGTTGGGTGATTCCTCCACTCTGAGATGGCAAGTGCCAGTACGGACTTGTGCTCCCAGGTACCATTGAGTATATATTGGGAGACCACAATAAGCTACATCCTTTATCCCTAGGAAGCCATGTCTGTCGCCCTATCGATCGCAATGCACCGAACACAACATTCGGGAAGATTGATTGTCGTACCGTAAAAGGTATTATACAATTTTGCGATTGGTTTGGTAGTCCTCTCAGCCTAGATCTCCAAAGAAGTTCATTTTTCTCCTCTTCAGACTCCTTAAAGGAAAGGTCGTCTGAGCACTTGTCACTTCAGGCTTAATAAAAATCGAAGGTGACTAGAGTCATCATTTTTTTTTCCTCGAATCTCTAAAATTGAAAAAACAAGTTGTGTCAAAGCGTCTAAAAATTCATTTTAAATCAGAATAACATCACAAATTCCCGCGTTGGTCTTTAGGTTGAGAAAATGGAGTCTACGAACCAAGGATTTCCCCTTGGAGGAAATCCTAGTCCCTTCTCCTCTTTGGGAGATGTTGGTGCACCCCATATGGCCACTTTGTCACTTCCAGGGTTGAAAATTGGTTTGCCTGTCTCGCTCTTCTCCACCTTTGTCATTGCTAATCCCATGATTCTTGAACAGTTGAATCAGCAACTAGACGACACTAGAGTTGCCTCCCAACCTTCTACTTCATCTGATTCTCCCTCTCCTCCTTCCTCTTCGCTTAATAAAGCCGATAAAGCTAAAAACCAAGTAACTGAGAAGAAGAAGAAGAAGAAAGAGAAAAAATAAAAGAAGAAAAAGGAACCAAAATCGAAAGGGGGCAACCAAGCGTTGTCTAGCAAAAATCCTCACACCGCACAGTCGAAACCTAAATCTTCTTGTGTCATTTGCAATGGAGACCAATATCATCGAGATTGTCCCTGCATCCCTCGGATCTTAAGGGACTAGTCTCCTCGTTTGAACAATCTGGTAGCGTCAACCTCTGGCGATCATATTGAATGCTCGCCATCAATCAGTGAAAGTGAAGCACATGGACAAAGAAGGAATCCCAAATTTCCTTGTAAGTTGTGTGAAGGCAATCACACTGTCCACCATTGTTCCTTACTTGACGAGGCTAAAAGAGTTCTGGCTAATCATCCAGTTTCACTGCTACGACTTCCTCCTGGATATAAAAAAATCTTGTCAAGTCCTTCACCGGTTGAAAATCCAGTTGGCCTGTCATTTTGGTCGGCCGAAGCGTCTATCATTGAAAATGAACCCTCTCAATCCATACCAGACGAAAGTCAAAGGGTCGATATGGCAGTTGACCCGGTCTTGCCTTCAGAGGGTTCATCTTCGAATGATACCATCATTGAAGAGAACGAGAACATCACCATTCAAATTCTTTTCATCAACACAGACTCCAATGAACTTGGGGGTAGTCCTCCCATTCCTTTATCACAGGAGGGAAGTTCATTAGAGTCATATCCGGCCGTCTACTCGGTCCCACCACCAAGCAACCTAGTCTTTTCTTTTGACTGGAATCGACTAGGCAGACCCCATTTATGAGCCACTATACCATTCATAATCATTGTACAAGCTTACAGAATGGTCATGGTTGGTACCATCATCGATGAAGGTGCTTCTGTGAGTATCCTTTCCTCAACTTCTTGGAAAGTGCTTGGTTTGCCATCGCTTTTGCCTGAAATAAGAAATCTGATAGGCTTCGACAAAGGAACTAGTCGACCTTTAGGGATCCTTCCAAATGTGCCCATAAATTTGAGAAGGAAAACTATTCACATGAACGTTATGGTAGTTCAAGGACCTTTAGATTATAATCTACTCCTTGGATGTGACTATATTTATTGCATGGGAGCCATCGTCTCCTCAATGTTTAGAGTAATTTGTTTTGCGCACGAAGGCAGAATGGTTAAGCTCGTAGAACAAATGTTGTTCCCCAGTTCACACATCGCAAATAGTCAAATCCCATCCATAAATTGTCTTTTCAGACAAGAAATGTCTCATTGCTCTCCAGTCTGTCCACCTGATGAGTGCAAGTGATTCAAGAGGATGTGACTGAACCGCAGGGGGCATGCAACCTGGTCTGTTTCGGCAGGAAAACCTTGGGTATAGAGTAGGTTTCCGTGGAGGATATATGACTAGTCTCATGAACCCGTCCTTACAGGAAAATAGGATTAGGCTGGAATAAGATACCTTCTTCAAATTTATGTGAGTGGAATGCGTCTGCGCCATTCACCTTTGTCTGTTTTGATAGACATCGTCGAGGAAGCATTTTACCTACTACGCAGATAGAACTTTCTTGGTAACCTAGAAATTTTTCACTATACTTGGGGCCATGCAATCACCTCTAGTCATGAGATCAAGGAAATCAATCCATTCATCGCTAATTATTCCAAGTAAGAGGGATTTTAGTGTGCTAGATCCTAAATGATGTAATTTTCCCCTCTTAACATTGTACATGAACCTATCTATTACATCCTGAAGGCTCTCATCTTCTCCTCGATTCATTCTAAATATTTCTTCTTTAAGATCATGATCTATATATTTTTCAAGAAATATAATTTTCATATCATTCCATGATCTTATTGAATTAGTCCCTAGACTCATAAGCCATTTAAGAGATCTATCCTTCAATGTTGGTAGAAACAATCTCATTTTTTGAGTTTTCAATACGTAACCATAAGATCTACAAACAATTTCAAATTCAAAGAGAAACGTTTATGGATCCTCTAACCTTAGACCATGAAATTTTGGAAGAAAATATGGAGGGATTTTCTTCATGTGCACACTACCATCAGTATCTTGAATGGGAAATCTGAGAGGATCTTCCTCAATGTCATCATCTCCATCAATTTCTTCTACATTCTTTTCCATCTTCTTCTTCTACCTGCAAAAGTGAATGGTGATGTGGCTCTTACTGCACCATGTGATCAAATGGACGGGTGCTCTGGTGTTGGATATTTTTTTGTTTTTATGATTGAATGAAAACTATAATGCAATGGAGTTTTCTACTTTTGAAATTAAATATTCCTAACAAAAATAATTTTTGTTTTGGCACAAAGTAAAACTAAATGAATCAAGTAGGGAAGAAAAAAATACATACTTTAACACTTCCCTGGCAACGGCACCAAAAAGTGATGAGCCTCAATATTGCATCAAGAATGCTGCAACCCCCAAGGCTACCAACTTTAACTATCAGCACTATATGTGCACCATAAAATGTGTCATTCATTTGCTATCATGATGCAATGGAGTGCATGTACTAAAGTTAAATCTTAAACTAGTTGCAGAAAATGAAATGTTTGAAATGAAACCCTAACCTATTGCAAGAAAGAAAGTGCAAGGAAAGAAACCTATTCTAATTGCATAAAGATCATGAACTAAATGTTAAAGAAACCTAGCTTAACCCTATTTACCACATGTGATGAGATAAAATAACTGAGCATGAAATCTAATCTAGAAAATATTAACTATTGTTTGCATGTGTAAATATAAGAGAATTCATTTTTTATATCTTTTTACTTTATAAATGCAAATGATAATCTTTCCTTTATCTTTGGCAGGGGAGAAAAGTGTGGAGAAGGAGGGTTAAAATGGTCTTGATGGCATGGAGGTCAATTAGAGGCCTAATCCTAGCTTCCATGATGATTTTTCTCAATTTGGACTCAAAACAGGCTTTCCTACAGGACACCACTGTGATTTCCTACACGATGCTACAATGATTTCCTATAGGATCCCCTCATTTACAACAAGATGTTACAAATTTACTATACGAAATTATAATTCATCAAATGAACAAGAAAATCAAATACAAGTTGGATGGGAAATTTTTTTTATTAACTAGGATGTCTTAGGTCCCCATTCCAAGTGGGATCACTAAAACGTACCTCTACTAACCCATACTAAAAAATATAAAAACATTACTAGTCGAAAATCTAGAAATTCGAGAACTAGTGAGCTAGTAAATATAAAAAATGGCTAACCTAATAAAGTGAAAATGCAATGGGGTAATTTTTCTTATGAACTAGAATGTTTTTTAGATCTAATGCAATTGGAAATAGCTTGATTGAAGCTCGTTAGCATGCCCAGGATAATAGCAGAAATTTATTGTTCTTTCCCACAAAGGAGTTCCAAAAATCTAGATTTGGGAATAGGAAGACTAATATAAGTATCTTAGTGATTGATATGAAATTAAAAATCTTTTCCAATGATGAAATAATGCTTGTCATCATGCAAAATAACTTACACCAATCCTTTAACTCAATCCTACAAGAAGAAATCATTAATACTAAATGCAGAAATAGAAAGAAATAAAAACAATAGATGCATGTGAATAAATGAAAAGAAGGAAATAAAATGATACAAAAGGGTTGTGAGGCTCCTGGGATGTCCAAGCCAAGGAAAATTATAGTCCTATGGAGGAGAACAAGATTTAGAAGGTGAACATGACACCGATCTTCATTACTTTCATCAATACAATTACATCCCTGCAATAAAATACAATGGAGCTGCAAAAATACGAGTTCTCTCTACAAGAGCACTAATGAAAATCTATTCCTAGAGGAAAATTTGACTTGGTACTTATACAAAATGATTAGGAATCATTCCCCATGAAAGTAGAAAGTTTTCCCCACCAAAATCCCTTGATTAGTGGATGTGGTCGCTAATAACATGAATCTGCATTAAATGGGAGAGAACACATTCCTAGATTTTCTCGATCATTGGAGTTCCAAAATGTGTGCCATAATTCCATAATATCTTGTTGATTAATTATTCATTATTGATTCTCTTTTAGTAGGGAACAAGTCCCTAAATTATCTCCTCCTTCAAATTTTCATAATCTGCCCAATATTCTCATAATATTCCACAAAAATAAATAATATTAGGCACAAATATCCAATTATTAATAAACCTTCGTAATGAATATATTAAAGTTAAAAATACATTATCTAATGTAGAAATAGAGGTTTAATGTGTCGAAGGATGGTCATAGGCCTTAAATGAATGTTTAATTCAAAGGTATGGGCCTTAATTTATGTCTAATTTAGAGGCCCATCAAAGACAAGGATGATTTTTCTATCTCTCCCTCTTAACTACAGAGGATATGCCGGTTCCTATCAAACAATGTAGCAATTCTCATAAAATGAATGTACACAACCTCCCTCTTAACTAGGGAATTGTACATGCTCCTTCTTAGCAAGGGACTTGCTTCCAAACTCCTTCTTAACCAAAAGCTTGCTTCCAATCTCCCTCTTACCTAGGGACCTATTTGCAACATGAGTTATCTCTTCTATGGTGGATACCATTGGACCTTCAACTACTTGTATAGATCCTCCATTCGATGTCATGAATTTTGTATGTATATTTATAAAGCCTTCATCTTGTAGGGTATTGGCCATCCATAACTTTCCACATGTCAGTCATGAAATCCTCCCTCTTGTATGAAAGTGATGTTCTTGTTGACATTTGGATTTATTTCATACAACTATCTCTTCCATGTCATGTTTCCTTCAGGATCCTCCATCTAATCACATGAGTGTCACTTGTAGATAACATCTACAACCCTCTTTTGGTAGTCCTATATCAACCCATCCAATTTTTGTTCAAAAATAAAAAATGAACATCAAATCAATATTTACCTTTTGTGATGTCCCTTCAGCATGATATCCCCTTGTTGCAAAATCAGCATCGTGCATACATATTTACACATCTCCAAGATATTCAATTTTCAAGGTTCTTCTTTCTTTCCAAACTTTACCAAAGGATTCATATATTTCCCATCAAGATATCAAGGCCAATTTATTCTAGTCAACATATCTTGATTGTATTTTCCATAGTTTCCTCTTTCATTATCTCTTCTCTCTCTTAAGATATTTCTTCCCAAGAATTGCCATTCATAGTTCCTTCATTTTTGTCAACCACCTCATATTCCATATAAGGAAATATTATGTTGATTTCACCTAGCCAATATGTAAACCATGACTTCATGCATCCTTGCCTTTTTCTTTAATATGCTCCAATTTGTATTTATTATTTTTTTTAGTAGAGGTAAGGTTGCTCGAGGTCTCCTTCTTCGCGGTGATGATTATGCAATGATCCCAGGAATTCTTCAAGTGTAAAGTTGTTTGAACGAAAAAGGGATTCTGATGTCTTCTTTAGAAACTTCCTTCTTAAATATAATGATGTAATCATTGTCCTTGTGATGCCTTTGAGATGAGAGGTTTGTTTTGATGATTGATTCTCTTGATGATCTTCTAAAGGTTTTAGCCCTTGTGTGTCTTTGTGATCTAGGTGGATATTTGTGGCCTCCATCCAAGTCCACTTGGACCTCCACCATTGTTTCTTTTAGCTTTTGAGATTCCTTAGTTGTAGCATAATTTACTATTTTTAGCAGTTTTTATGGTCCTGTACTTCTGGAGCTGTTTTGAGGCCCTAAACGACATTTTTTAGGAAAACTCGGAGCAACAATTGTCCACAGACTGATGTTCCTCTTACAAAAGTTGTAGTTCTCAGATAAATCTTTCTAACGAGATATTTTGCACGTCAAACAAAGATCATATGCCAAAGTTACGACCCTCGGAAGTTGATGTACCAATTTACCCAAACAGGGCCCACAATTTGGCATTTCATCTTCTAAGGTTAGGTTTTTGGATGTTTAGGGTTTTACATTGTTTCTAAACAATAAATAGGCCTTCCAGCCTCATTTTAACACAGTTCAGAGGCATGTAGCCACCACATCTCTTCTCATAGATAAGCTACCATCGCCCTAGCTAGTTTATTTCTATTTCTGTTTATAAGCGTATTTTAGTGTTTTACATTAATGAAATGAAGTATTATTTCCGATGCATCTCTATGTTTATGGTTATCTCCGCAATTTATTGTGTTCATGTTTAAATCTGGATTAGTGGTATCGGAGTGGTCTGCTTTTTCTTTGTTTTTTCTTTGCATGTATGCAAGGAGGTCGGGATATAAAGAGTTAGGGCTTGAACTGATCGAACCTTTGCAAGACCAACCTCACAAATAACAATGGCATCCCATGGAAGATGAAAAGAAAGATAAGGGAGTAGGAGATCCTATCAAAATATTGCTCGAAGAAGCCCTCAAGTGACAAAGGCACACGATGATGGACAACTTTTCCTAGATCCTTTAGTAGCCACTGTTATCGGGAAATCTAGTGTCTATGCAGAGCTGCTAGTCCCACTAAGTTGGTTAGCTATCTTATAATCAAACAGATTAAAGTTTCTTTTGTTTTCCTTTAGGAGACGTAGATAGGAGAGGAGCAAATAATACCAACCTCAATCTTTCACTTGGTTCCCTACTTACTCCTTATCCCCTCTGATAGATCTTTGCCACTCCTTCCTTGATTACTCTTCTTCAAAGAGTACATGTAAAGTCAAAGCAACATAATACCTTCAAAGTGCATAGATCTACAATCGTAAACAATATAGGACCAGATATATATTGACCACACAAATGCATATATTATGAGACATACAAGAATGTGGAGGAAAACATGAATAGCTTTATTGATATAATGATTTGAAGAGAGGATTACAACCCATTGATCTAACCCAATGTCATCCTCCCAGCATGAAAGTCCTTCTTCACCTCATGAAAACCTTAGATCACCCAACACTATGATGTTCCACCAGGAAACCAACAACACTTCCTTACAAGATTCCAGCCTTTGGATCTCTGGGATGAGGGATCCATATATAAATGATTACATGGGGTGAGTGAGCTTCTCGAATTTTGATTAGTGTCCTCTCTTTGATAGTTCTTGATTCCACTTCGAGATTCATGATCTCTTACTCATCCCTGGGCGAATTCAGAGAGGCAAGTATCACAAGAGAAGTTTCTGGAAGATTCCATGATCATCCACCTCGCAAATTGTCTATGCCATTTGTCTACTCTAACCCATCTAACCCTACAGAAGGGAGTTTTAGTATTCATCCCACTTTTTTCATGTCGCATGTGAGATATATCGCACCCTTTGGACTAAGTAGTCTGTATGGTCTAGTTTTGACCAGTTCTAAGCAGTTTTTTGTGGAGAACTTCTGGGAGATGATGTAATCAGCTGACCTTGTTCCTTTAGGGTATGAAAAAACATTTTTAGGGACTCAGAAGCGCTTGGTTTATGGACATATATGATTGGGGTTGCAATTCCCAAATATGTCTATAACAGTTGCCCCCTAAAACATGAGGTTGAAAATCTTTTGATGTCGAGTGAAATGCTTTATCATGAGAATCCAAGGTTTTTCGAACTACAAGGCGACGTGTAATAAGGTACAATACAACACATTATCTTCATAAAATTTTCATGGTCTAGTTGAGGCGGGCATTCCCATGCTCAGCTTTATAAATTCATTTTCATGTACATAGGATAGACAACCGTCTTTGTGGTAGACTAATGATTCTAATAGAGCCATCATCCTTTGACTCGAATGATCATCTGTGCAGCAATGATGTGCATTTGATGTCCTTATTTTCTTGAATATATTGCAGCCCGAATGGGTGAAACTAGATCTGGGGTCTTCAAACTCATCCAATCTTCGCCCGAAGTACAAGTCGGTCCATGTGAAAAATGTTCTGGAGTCGAACATGAAAAGACATCACCTGATTACCAGCCAATGATGTAAGTTGTTAACAGGCATGAGAGGAATCACTGATAATGATGATGACCCTCAAGGTAATACAGTACAATTTTCATGGTGTGAAAATGGGACTTGGCATCGCACACCACGCAAAATCTTTCGGTCGAAGGCCATTGATGTAAACCTATCGCCGGAAGTGAGAAACTTGCCATTGAGGCATGCAAGCTTCAAAGTACTCAAAGGGTTCTTCCTAGATCGACTTCTTGGATAATGAGCTGTCGTCGACAAGAAGTAGCCCATCATAGGAGGGCCTTAATGAATCCCACATCTACGACATGGAATGAAGCAAATGATTTTGCAAAGGTTAAAACGATTTGATGATATAGGGTTCAGGGTGGCGCTCACGAAAGAATGAAGGGCGAAGGTATTGCAGCAGATGAGACACAAGCTGGGTTGGTGAATTCTCTGATCGACTTCTCCTGAACATATAGGCAACACTGAAATGGATTGGTAGCATTAACCCCAAAGATGGATCGTACGACGGACCAATGGTATTATGACCGGTGAACGGAATAACCCAACCCGACTCAATCATGGTGATGGAGTGAAAGTGTCATGTTCGAGAGTGAGTCGCTACCAATAAATTTTGTTCAAGTTTTCTTCCCGAATTTTTCCCCAGTCATTGCTGACTAGTACCTCTTTATTTTTTATCAAGCTTGAGGAGGATAACATGTTCTTGTTCTATAATTTTCCCTTGAAGTAAAACCATCATTATGTTTTAATGAGCCTAGCAACAATGAAACTCGTTCTTGTCTCTATGGACAACTTTGTCGCTATTGGTTTTAATGAGTTTAACGACAAAGACAACTCGGTCCTTTTTCAATTTTAGAGAGTTTGAAAAGGGATGGAAAGGGAACTCTAGTAATCCTTTTTCGTCATATAATCCCTTAAGTCCGAAAAATATTTGATAATTTTAATGAGCCGAAAAAGACAAGTGCTCGATATTTTTGTGTAATAATAAAAAGATTAAAATCTAGAGGAGGGATAGCACTTGTGATAGCTTTAACGAGATAAAGAGGCTGATTGCTCGGGAATATTTTCATATTTTACGACTCAGATGAAAAGAGACTCATTTTTTGAGGAATGAGTGATATTTTCGAGTAGCACCTGATTCCAGGTAAGGTTTGGAATTTTCCAATCACGACAATGTCACAAGGATGGCTAACATAATCACTCTTCATAGTTGTTCCTAAAAAGGGTAAACAATCAAATGGAGGCGTATGATCGGCTAAAATAGAGTGGATGTGATGGTAAGAACACGACCAGGGCTCAAAAGCTGATGATAATGCATTCGGAATGCTTATTTACGAGAGGTTGGTTTGTTTTTTAATGAGCTTAAACTTTGGGGGAACATTTTCTCATCGCTTAGGTTTAATTTTTAACGAGATTGAACTTTGCATAAAAACTACTCATGCTAGTTGTATAATAAGGATGTCTCATTGATAGGTTCCATTTTTATGGAGCTTGCACCACTCGAAGCTTTGCTCCGTATCCTTTCTTTATGTGAGCTAGGAACGACCAATCCTATGAGTTTAAAGGGTTGAGAATCTACAAATTAAGAAAATAAATGGTCGCTCTTCACTTGCATGCAAAATGGTGTGCATGCCCCCAAGTATAGTGAAATAGAGTTTCTAGGCTACCATATAGAAGTTCTTGCATTTGCAAGATAGTTTCCATCTGCGTAGTAGATAGAAACACTTCCCAGCTCAATCCATTTGAGCAAAGGTGATCCTAGCTCCAACCACCTAACCTTGAAAGGAAAGGATACTCATAGAATCCCCTTCATCTATGATGGTACCGACCATGACCATTCTGTAAGCTTGTACAATGATTTGAAATGGTACATCTCGATGATAGTGATCCTCTTTGCAAATGACACATGGAGATTTGGGTTTGGATGGTGCAGTGTGTGGATTTTCTTTAGATGATGCACGGTTACCCCTTTTTGCCTTTGGCTCCTTCTTTTTCTTCCCCTTCTCCTTCTCCTTTCTTGTTCTTCTGAGTTACTTGGTTTTTAGCTTTACCAACTTCACCAAGTGAAGAGGAAGGAGGGGAGGGAGAAACAAGTGAAGCAGAAGGTTGGGGGGTAATTCTAGTATTATTTAGTTGTTGACTTGATTGCTCAGGAATCGTGGTGTTTTGAACGACAGAGGTCGAGAAGAGCCATATTGGAAAGCTGATTGTCAGTCCTGGGAGGGACAATGTGGCCATATGAGGTGCACCGACATCTCCCCAAGAGGAGAACGGATTAGGATTTCCTCCAAGGGGAAATCCTTGGTTAGTGGACTCCATTTTCCTCAACCTAAGACCAGTGAGGGAATAGTGACGTTATTACGATTAAAATAAATTTTATGACGCTTTGACACAACTTGCTTTTTTAATTTTTAAGAGTCAAGAAAAATCTAAAGATGACTCTATTTGCCTTCGATTTTTAATGAGCTTGAAGTGACAAGTGCTGAGAGGGACATTTTCATTTAAGGAGTCTAAAAAGGAATGAAAGAGACTACTCTGGAAATCTAGACAGAGGGATTACCAAACCAATTGCAAAACTGTAGAATACTTTTTATGGTATGGAAATCAATCTTCCTGAATGTTGTGTTCTGTGCATTGCGATCGATAGGGTAGTAGACACGGATTCCTAAGGATAAAGGATATAGCCTATTATTGTCTCCCAATATATATTCAATGGTATGTGGGAGCACAAGCTCATATTGGCACTTGCCATATCAAAGAGGAGGAATCACCCAACCTACAATGAAAGCGATAGTTACAAGGCTTTACGATGCCATAATACATCTCTAGCCTAGACTTCTAAATGTTGCGCGTTAGGTTCCAAACTGTTTTTATGTTCATTGAATTTATTTTTCAGTTGATCTTTCTTAAGACGTTTTCCTTTGAGGTTCACCACATGATGTAGATATACAATTCCAAAAATGCAATCTAAGATGATAAGCAGTCATTTAATCTTCTTTTTCCAACAAAAATCCTAGCTACTAAGGAAAGAGAAGCGAGATTCTTTCAACATA
>APFE030333584.1:0-16475 GCA_000404065.3 Pinus taeda
ATCATTGAGGTAGGCATTCCCAAACTTAGATCAAAACTGACTAAGAACTATCTAAAACTGCTCTGATATAGAAACGATTTTGTATTACATCACAAGTAGGAACACAAGGACACAATGTGGGCGCAGCCATCTGTTTATGAATAGTCCACTATATAATCATAACAAAATTCCTTGTAGCCTGGATGGTGGAAACTAGATCCAGGGTCTTCATTTCTACTTCCCGAACTAGTATGATTCTATCCATGTGAATGAATGTGTTGAAGTCGAACATGGTAGAAACCACTTGATTACTAGTCAATGATGTAAATTGTTAACAAGTGTGAGAGGAACTACCAGTAATGTCAATAGCCCTCAAAGTACTCAGTACAATCCATGAAATGTGAATGAATGAGTTGATGTCGAACATGTCACAGAATCCGTTGATCGAAGGTCAATGATGCAACCTGTCGTCAAAGGCGAGAAACCTGCCATTGAGGCATGAAGATTCCAAGGTACTAACGATGTCTAGATCATCTTTCTAGATAATGAGTTGGAGTCGATAGAAAGCGATCTGTCATAGGCAAGCCCATAACATGAAATCATAGATCAAGTCTGAAGAAATATGTTTAGCAAGAGCTAACTCAGGGATGGTCAATGATGGATGACAAATATTTTGCAGGTGAATGGTTTATTTGCACATGTCTCTTGAACACATAACGACATTGTAGATGGCTTGGTGACAGTTGACCCAAAGTTAATACCCAAAAACCGGCTGAAGACTTTCAATGTGGCTTGATTAACTGTTAGGTAAAGGATTTCCCAACCCAGGTGGATAAAAAGTGTGTGTTCAAGAGTGACGGAAAGTTTTTCAAACACAAATACGACAAACAGGTTTATTTTTCTCTCTTTTCCCCCACCATTTTTGGCAAGTACCTCTTTATTTTTGACAAGCTTGGGGAGGATAACATTTGCTTGGTTATAAGCTCATCCTTCGGATGAGTCCAAATTAGTTTAGATTCGAACCCTAAGAAAGAGTGGTCCGTTCCTATTTGTAATTGAATAGGTCCTTTACTGTGAAATTTTAATGAGTCCAGTATAGGAGAAACTAGATGTTTTTCAATTTTAGGGAGTCAGAAGAAAAACTTAAGAAAACTCCACGGTTTTCCTTTTTCGTAAATTTGTGTCTCCCAAGCCTGAAAAAGTATAAAATGATACTTGAGAGAACTGCTTGATCATTACGACCAAGGAGTACTTTTCATAATTCGTGTCTTCAATCTAAAAAAGTAAAAAAGCGATAGAAAACACGTCGTTTTATTACCAATATCGAACTTGAAATGACAAAAGTCCAGCAATCTTTTCATGTTTATATGGTCGAAAAGATCTGTAAAAGGATCGTCTTTTTAATTCCACTTTAACGAGTTCAAAAAGAAAAACTCGGCAATCTTTTCATATTTTACGAGTCAGAAAAGAGCTTAAAGAGGACTACTATGTGTTTTTTGTTGAAAATGACCAATTTCACCTTAATACCCAGTATTCTGCACAAAAATTGCAAACATTACTCATATCTATTTAAGAATAATAAAAACGCACCCAGAAAAAGACCTTTTCAAAGTAAAAAATAAATAAATTTAATGTATCTATTCAAAAAATCTTATAAAAAGGGCTTTTAAAAGTTCATTTTTACTGTTTGCCTTTGGAGTGAAAAGTAAGAGCTTTTGGTAAAAAACTTCCTGTGGAGATTGCGCAAAATCTGACCGCTAGAATCGAGAACCGTCTTCTCCAAGTAATCCATAATGTCCTTGACTTGCATTTCATCCTTTTGAAATTTTGTTTTAGGGTTTAAAAATCATTTTTTAGAGGAAAATTAGGGCAAAAAATTGCCCGCAAGAGTTGCGCAGGGGTGCCATGTGGCCCCTGCGCACCTCGACTTTTCTGTGCACATAGAAAAGTCAGGGTGTCGCACCTAGCCTTAAGGAGAAGTGCGCACCTATGCACTGTCTCTAAAGGGATGGGTGTGAACCCCTCGGAATGCAGATTTTGAACCCTAGCTTCTCCATTTTTGCCCCATAGAAATTTGGAATGAAAATTCTAATCCACTTATTTTGCAATGTAGGTATACAAGATGCTTGTTTGGCGGGAAAGAGAGCATGAGGACGTGGATCAGGCTGCATTACTCCATCCACCTTCATTACAGGCATTGAGAGCATGCAGGATTTTCAAATTTTGGACCATACCTGGCATGAGGGCACAGGTAGACTTTTTACAATGGCTGGTGAACAGGTGGAGCATACAAGACCAGTGCTTCTTTATTGGTGGAAACTGGCTCGAAATCGAGCCAGATGACATATACTTTTTGATTGGCTTGCCCAAGAGAGATGAGCAATTATCTCTGTTCGGATTTAGGCCAGGTGACCAATCTGTCGCTAGTCTCTGACTAGAGTTCTGTAATAACCAGACTCCAGAAAAATGGATAGATGTTAAAACCATCTCCCGTCCTGAACTAAAGGTGATTGCCTTTATTGTTACCAGACTCTGCGGGAGCGCAACATTGCATCTAGCTACAGGTTCCCAGATGCGCATGGCAGTGGACTGCTTCTGAGGCACCATCTTCAAATGGTGTGATGCTGTATTGGCCAATGTGAAGGGCCAATTGACTAGGGCAAAGAATGGGTAGCTAAAGAACTTTGGTTATGGTTTTTTAGTTGTCAGCTTTGCCCTAGAGAGGGTACCGATGCTGGTTCCACAACAACTCACTGTTGAGGCTGGACTTCCCCGAGATCCTCGAGTTATGCGATGGGTTGCAGTTATGGCCCACCATCTACAGGAGGGCATTGAGGTTGTTCGTTTCACTCCAGATTATTTCTGTTGGTTAGAGAACCAACTATTCATTATTCAGGATTTTCCATACGCTAGGATGGATTATCATGGCGATCCTGACATGACTCTTCCACCAAGAGAGCAATGGGATGATAGAGGTAAAATTTGTTTTTCAACATTTTAATTTTTTATGTATTTTTTGTATTTTTGAAGATCGTCCCAAAACTAATAGCAGATGTGGGTCCACGGTGACCATCCGCTCTCCAGCCCTATGATCGGAGACAACCAGCTGCCGCAGCACTGGCCCCACAGGACCAGTCAGCAGAGACCTTGGCCGAGTTGGAGAGCCATCTAGAGCGCTTGACCACAGATATTCCAGAGACTAGCATAGATGACATTCCTCTTCGTCTTCAGTGCTATGTGATTGGGGTCCCAGGACCTTTTAGGAGGTTCCTTTGTAGGGTGGACCGAGCAGTGGTGTCTTATCGGGATCATCACCAGTGATAGGATGATTGTCTTGTAGACCCATTTTTGGACCTTTGATACTATCATTTTTTATCATAAGGTGTTTTTCAACCTATGATCGAGGACGATGTATATTTTGACACACTCTTATGCTATGCTACGCTATGGTTATCTTGCAAAACATGTTTATGAGATGTTTTTAAATTTACTGTTTGATTTAATGCAAATGTCTATTTAACATTCGAGAAGCAATTGCATCTGCTAATGTATTTAAATATCTTGGAATGTGTTGATATTCTATGTAATCAAATTCTCATTCCAAGAGACGGACTCTCAAAACTAATCGTAATAATATTGGATTTCTAATGGCATAAAATCGATTAAGCTGTAATACAACAAGTTCCGATTCTAAATTAACAATCAAATTTCGAATTCCAAATAAGATGGATTCATATAATAATTCAATCACTACACTGTATTCTGCAATGTTGTTCGTTGTTTGACCAAGGCTTACCCCGTGCATAGATACTAACTCGTCAGAGCGTGAATAAATAACCCAGGCTATGGAAGAGATGTTTTGTGTACTACAACAAGCACCATCGACAAAAACGATGTATGTTTGGAGAGGCGTCGACATCTGCAATATCAAGAGTAAAATAAAGATAAGCAGGAATATTAATGAAAAACATTCTCTAAAGTAAAGCACGCATCTTTAATCTAAGAACACACCAACTTAGAAAGAAAATAATCTAAGAAATCTCCACACTAATCTTTTAAGCATAGTATCACTTTAGATAAAGCCCATTCCTAGGTTTACCTAAAGAGACACTGTCAAAATCTTCTAGCTCATAGGCCCCTTTTGCCAACTTCCGCTTGACAATATATGGACCATGCCACATGGGTACAAATTTTCCAGCCCCTAGCTTATCGTTTGCTTGATCGTAAAGTAAAACTAGGTCGCCTTCCGAAACATTGCGAGGTGTAACATTCTGATCATACTGAGTTTTGATCCTTTTGGCATGAGTTTCGACAGCTAATGTAGCATTACGTCGATTCTCATATAATTGAGCTAAGTATAATAAACGTTTTTCCTCTCCAGAAGTGGCTGGCAATAATTTCACGGCAATTCGTAATGACGGGGTTTCGCATTCAATGGGAAATACTACCTCTAAACCATAAACCAATTGAATGGGAGTAAAACCTATTGATGTTTTGACTGAGGTTCGTTACGCCCAAAGCGCTGAAAACAACATGTTGTGCCAATTCGACCAATGAATCCCAATGATTCGTTGGATCATGGTGACTAGAACTTTGTTGACCGCTTCAACCAGACCATTTGCCTGTGGGTAATATGGAGTGGAACTATCATGACGCAGGCCAAGCTGATCTGTAAGTTCAATCATCATGATGTTTCGAAAATGACTCCCATGGTCATTGATAATCGCTTGGGGAACACCAAACCTAGCAATTATATGGTTGAAAATGAAAATCGCAACATTTTTGCCGTCTGCTGAAAATGTAGGCATCGCCTCGGCCCACTTGGTAAAATAATCTACCACAAGGATGATATACACATGCCCCCCGGCCGAGTGAGGGTTACATGTAATAAAATCGATACCCCATTTTGCAAATGGACCAATGGCAATAATTGGGTGGAGAGGAGCAGGAGGAGCGCACATCTTACGATCAAAAATTTGGCAATTGTGGCATTTCTGGACAGCAGTAATACAATCTTTGAATAACGACGGCCAAAAATAGCCAGCGTGCAAAATCTTTTGGGCTGTGGCATACCCAAACATATGACCGCCACATGCTCCAGAGTGGCAGTCATTAAGAACCTTCTCAGCCTCGTCATGAGTAAGACAACGATGAAAAACAGAATCCACCCCATGACGATAAAGAGTATCTCCAATAATAGTGTAAGGTTTGGATTGGAAGCGTATTTTCTGGCACTGAGATCGTGAAATATCTGGCCGAAAAGATTGGGTTTGGAGATAGACAATGATATCTCCGTACCATGGATCAACAGTGCTGATAAGGAACAAGGATTCATCCACAATGGATTCTTCCGCCACATGTTCGGTATCAGCACGAGGGAAGTCACACATTAATTTCGTAAAAACCAAAGACTTCTTTGACTTGGCCTTCTCAAATTCCAGGTCAAATTCTTGTAGGATGAAAATCAATTTGGAATACTTGCCCCCAAGCAATTGTTTAGTCAAAATGTATTGCATAGGGTTACAGTCAGAAATGACGGTGATTTTACGTAACAAAATGTAATTGAATAGGTCCTTTACTGTGAAATTTTAATGAGTCCAGTATAGGAGAAACTAGATGTTTTTCAATTTTAGGGAGTCAGAAGAAAAACTTAAGAAAACTCCACGGTTTTCCTTTTTCGTAAATTTGTGTCTCCCAAGCCTGAAAAAGTATAAAATGATACTTGAGAGAACTGCTTGATCATTACGACCAAGGAGTACTTTTCATAATTCGTGTCTTCAATCTAAAAAAGTAAAAAAGCGATAGAAAACACGTCGTTTTATTACCAATATCGAACTTGAAATGACAAAAGTCCAGCAATCTTTTCATGTTTATATGGTCGAAAAGATCTGTAAAAGGATCGTCTTTTTAATTCCACTTTAACGAGTTCAAAAAGAAAAACTCGGCAATCTTTTCATATTTTACGAGTCAGAAAAGAGCTTAAAGAGGACTACTATGTGTTTTTTGTTGAAAATGACCAATTTCACCTTAATACCCAGTATTCTGCACAAAAATTGCAAACATTACTCATATCTATTTAAGAATAATAAAAACGCACCCAGAAAAAGACCTTTTCAAAGTAAAAAATAAATAAATTTAATGTATCTATTCAAAAAATCTTATAAAAAGGGCTTTTAAAAGTTCATTTTTACTGTTTGCCTTTGGAGTGAAAAGTAAGAGCTTTTGGTAAAAAACTTCCTGTGGAGATTGCGCAAAATCTGACCGCTAGAATCGAGAACCGTCTTCTCCAAGTAATCCATAATGTCCTTGACTTGCATTTCATCCTTTTGAAATTTTGTTTTAGGGTTTAAAAATCATTTTTTAGAGGAAAATTAGGGCAAAAAATTGCCCGCAAGAGTTGCGCAGGGGTGCCATGTGGCCCCTGCGCACCTCGACTTTTCTGTGCACATAGAAAAGTCAGGGTGTCGCACCTAGCCTTAAGGAGAAGTGCGCACCTACGCACTGTCTCTAAAGGGATGGGTGTGAACCCCTCGGAATGCAGATTTTGAACCCTAGTTTCTCCATTTTTGCCCCATAGAAATTTGGAATGAAAATTCTAATCCACTTATTTTGCAATGTAGGTATACAAGATGCTTGTTTGGCGGGAAAGAGAGCATGAGGACGTGGACCAGGCTGCATTACTCCATCCACCTTCATTACAGGCATTGAGAGCATGCAGGATTTTCAAATTTTGGACCATACCTGGCATGAGGGCACAGGTAGACTTTTTACAATGGCTGGTGAACAGGTGGAGCATACAAGACCAGTGCTTCTTTATTGGTGGAAACTGGCTCGAAATCGAGCCAGATGACATATACTTTTTGATTGGCTTGCCCAAGAGAGACGAGCAATTATCTCTGTTCGGATTTAGGCCAGGTGACCAATCTGTCGCTAGTCTCCGACTAGAGTTCTGTAATAACCAGACTCCAGAATAATGGATGGATGTTAAAACCATCTCCCGTCCTGAACTAAAGGTGATTGCCTTTATTGTTACCAGACTCTGCGGGAGCGCAACATTGCATCTAGCTACAGGTTCCCAGATGCGCATGGCAGTGGACTGCTTCTGAGGCACCATCTTCAAATGGTGCGATGCTGTATTGGCCAATGTGAAGGGCCAATTGACTAGGGCAAAGAATGGGTAGCTAAAGAACTTTGGTTATGGTTTTTTAGTTGTCAGCTTTGCCCTAGAGAGGGTACCGATGCTGGTTCCACAACAACTCACTGTTGAGGCTGGACTTCCCCGAGATCCTCGAGTTATGCGATGGGTTGCAGTTATGGCCCACCATCTACAGGAGGGCATTGAGGTTGTTCGTTTCACTCCAGATTATTTCTGTTGGTTAGAGAACCAACTATTCATTATTCAGGATTTTCCATACGCTAGGATGGATTATCATGGCGATCCTGACATGACTCTTCCACCAAGAGAGCAATGGGATGATAGAGGTAAAATTTGTTTTTCAACATTTTAATTTTTTATGTATTTTTTGTATTTTTGAAGATCGTCCCAAAACTAATAGCAGATGTGGGTCCACGGTGACCATCTGCTCTCCAGCCCTATGATCGGAGACAACCAGCTGCCGCAGCACTGGCCCCACAGGACCAGTCAGCAGAGACCTTGGCCGAGTTGGAGAGCCATCTAGAGCGCTTGACCACAGATATTCCAGAGACTAGCATAGATGACATTCCTCTTCGTCTTCAGTGCTATGTGATTGGGGTCCCAGGACCTTTTAGGAGGTTCCTTTGTAGGGTGGACCGAGCAGTGGTGTCTTATCGGGATCATCACCAGTGATAGGATGATTGTCTTGTAGACCCATTTTTGGACCTTTGATACTATCATTTTTTATCATAAGGTGTTTTTCAACCTATGATCGAGGACGATGTATATTTTGACACACTCTTATGCTATGCTACGCTATGGTTATCTTGCAAAACATGTTTATGAGATGTTTTTAAATTTACTGTTTGATTTAATGCAAATGTCTATTTAACATTCGAGAAGCAATTGCATCTGCTAATGTATTTAAATATCTTGGAATGTGTTGATATTCTATGTAATCAAATTCTCATTCCAAGAGACGGACTCTCAAAACTAATCGTAATAATATTGGATTTCTAATGGCATAAAATCGATTAAGCTGTAATACAACAAGTTCCGATTCTAAATTAACAATCAAATTTCGAATTCCAAATAAGATGGATTCATATAATAATTCAATCACTACACTGTATTCTGCAATGTTGTTCGTTGTTTGACCAAGGCTTACCCCGTGCATAGATACTAACTCGTCAGAGCGTGAATAAATAACCCAGGCTATGGAAGAGATGTTTCGTGTACTACAACAAGCACCATCGACAAAACCGATGTATGTTTGGAGAGGCGTCGACATCTGCAATATCAAGAGTAAAATAAAGATAAGCAGGAATATTAATGAAAAACATTCTCTAAAGTAAAGCACGCATCTTTAATCTAAGAACACACCAACTTAGAAAGAAAATAATCTAAGAAATCTCCACACTAATCTTTTAAGCATAGTATCACTTTAGATAAAGCCCATTCCTAGGTTTACCTAAAGAGACACTGTCAAAATCTTCTAGCTCATAGGCCCCTTTTGCCAACTTCCGCTTGACAATATATGGACCATGCCACATGGGTACAAATTTTCCAACCCCTAGCTTATCGTTTGCTTGATCGTAAAGTAAAACTAGGTCGCCTTCCGAAACATTGCGAGGTGTAACATTCTGATCATACTGAGTTTTGATCCTTTTGGCATGAGTTTCGACAGCTAATGTAGCATTACGTCGATTCTCATATAATTGAGCTAAGTATAATAAACGTTTTTCCTCTCCAGAAGTGGCTGGCAATAATTTCACGGCAATTCGTAATGACGGGGTTTCGCATTCAATGGGAAATACTACCTCTAAACCATAAACCAATTGAATGGGAGTAAAACCTATTGATGTTTTGACTGAGGTTCGTTACGCCCAAAGCGCTGAAAACAACATGTTGTGCCAATTCGACCAATGAATCCCAATGATTCGTTGGATCATGGTGACTAGAACTTTGTTGACCGCTTCAACCAGACCATTTGCCTGTGGGTAATATGGAGTGGAACTATCATGACGCAGGCCAAGCTGATCTGTAAGTTCAATCATCATGATGTTTCGAAAATGACTCCCATGGTCATTGATAATCGCTTGGGGAACACCAAACCTAGCAATTATATGGTTGAAAATGAAAATCGCAACATTTTTGCCGTCTGCTGAAAATGTAGGCATCGCCTCGGCCCACTTGGTAAAATAATCTACCACAAGGATGATATACACATGCCCCCCGGCCGAGTGAGGGTTACATGTAATAAAATCGATACCCCATTTTGCAAATGGACCAATGGCAATAATTGGGTGGAGAGGAGCAGGAGGAGCGCACATCTTACGATCAAAAATTTGGCAATTGTGGCATTTCTGGACAGCAGTAATACAATCTTTGAATAACGACGGCCAAAAATAGCCAGCGTGCAAAATCTTTTGGGCTGTGGCATACCCAAACATATGACCGCCACATGCTCCAGAGTGGCAGTCATTAAGAACCTTCTCAGCCTCGTCATGAGTAAGACAACGATGAAAAACAGAATCCACCCCATGACGATAAAGAGTATCTCCAATAATAGTGTAAGGTTTGGATTGGAAGCGTATTTTCTGGCACTGAGATCGTGAAATATCTGGCCGAAAAGATTGGGTTTGGAGATAGACAATGATATCTCCGTACCATGGATCAACAGTGCTGATAAGGAACAAGGATTCATCCACAATGGATTCTTCCGCCACATGTTCGGTATCAGCACGAGGGAAGTCACACATTAATTTCGTAAAAACCAAAGACTTCTTTGACTTGGCCTTCTCAAATTCCAGGTCAAATTCTTGTAGGATGAAAATCAATTTGGAATACTTGCCCCCAAGCAATTGTTTAGTCAAAATGTATTGCATAGGGTTACAGTCAGAAATGACGGTGATTTTATGTAACAAAATGTAATGACGAAATCGCTGAACAACTTGGACTACAGCTAAGGCCAGTTTCTCCACATGTGAATATTTTAAATCAGTGGGATTTAGAGTCCGACTAAGATAATATATCACATGTTCACTTTCGAATTCATCCTGTTGAACTAAAACCATCCCAATAGTGGAATGGGAAGCGGCGAGGTACAAGAAGTAATCCTGGTTGTAGTTGGGAGGATGCAATAACAGCGCATGGGTCAACGCATGTTTAAGTGCATCAAAATATTTGTCAGCTATCTTGTCCCAAAAGAATGGAGTGTTCTGTTTTAACAACCGGGTGAAACCTTTTGTAATCTCGGTGTAGTTAGGAATGAAACGACGTAAAAAGTTTGCTTTCCCTTGCAAACTCTGGAGTAGGCGAAGTGTTGAAGGAGGTGGTAACTTGACGATGGCTTCGACCTTCGAAGGATCAACGCGAATGTTGGCTTCGGATACAACAAATCCCTATAACCGACCCGTTTCGATACAGAAAACACACTTGTGCGGATTCAGCCTAATCTGATAATGCTACATCTCATGAAAATGGCTCGTAAGTGAGTGAGATGGTCGGCTCTTCGTAATGAATGAGCTGGTAAATCATCGAGATAGGGCTGCACAATGTGCTTGATATCATGAAACGCATAAGACATTGCCCGTTGAAAAGTTGCCCCAACGTTCTTCAGTCCAAAAGGTAACTTGCAATAAGCAAATGTCCCCCATGGACAGATGAATGTCGCTTTTGGTTGATCTGCAGGTAGAATGTTAATTTGATTGTAACCGGAAAAGCCATCCATAAAGGAGAAAATTTCACTGCCGGCACAATCATCGATAATTTGATCGATATAGGGCGTGGGATAATTTTCCTTGGGACAAGCACGATTAATATCCCTATAGTCGATGCATATTATTATCGTCCCTTTTTTTTAGTAACTGGAAAAATATTCAATACCTAATCCATTAAAGGAATTGGATAAATGAAACCTGCTTTAAGTAATTTCTCAACTTCAGTTTTGATGGCAGCAGCTTTTCGTGGGTGTATTTGACGCAACCGTTGCCGGGCGGGTTTAGCATCCGGGTAGGTTTTGATCTCATGAACAACGATTGAAGGATCAATTCCTGGCATTTCCTCATAGGACCAGGCAAACACGTCGTGGAATTCTTGAAATAGGGCTTTATATGTGTTGACTTCAGTGTCCGTACAAGAAGCACCTATGTGAATGTTTTCAATAATCCCAGGTTTGACTGAAATGTCAATAAGAATCGTTCGAGAAATATTGGCTAAATTTTGCTCAGAATCAAGATGCTTCAATGGATTCTGCGGTTCTTTGACATATTCGGCGGTGAAAATGGATGAAAAATCATTTTCAAAATGATCAATCTCAGGTAAAAATGAAGACCGATGATGAAGATCTTCCCATGGTAATACATCAACAAACAACAGTTCCCGAATTTGTTCATCAGTGTGAACGGTTTCTGAAAGGTTTTTGACTCTAAGGTTGAGATTGAAAGTGATTTCCCATTGATCTCATTCACTAGATCAAGGTTGGTTGAATTTGAGTTGGAAAACGACTGTACTGCCTGATAGGCAACTTTAAAGGGACTCAAAGGCATGGCATCGCCAAGAGAGTCCACCTCGAAATCGAATGGAACAATCCAAGGATCGTCAAGAACAATGGATTCTAATGAAATCATATGAATGGTTGTGAAAGGAGACGGTACGTTGGGAGGAGGAAATGAAAAAGTTCCAAGTAAACTCGAATCTTTAACTAATCCTACTCCAACATCCTTATAAGGGATAGCGGTTTTTCCAACATGTTGAATACTCTCAGCAGAGGATGGGTCGGATGAGAAATAATTTAACTGATCTATTTTTACGATCTTTCCATTATGTGGGAACTTAATAAGCTGAAAGACCGATGAAACAACAACAGTCATGGTGTAAGACCAGCTACGACCCAAAAGAAGGTTGTAATCTAGAGGGGCATCAACCACCTCCACATCTAGATTAACGGTTTTTCCTTCAACCCCTATAGGTAAGTCCTATAAAATGCCATAAGGAGGAAACCCTCGGCCATCAAAGGCCTTTAGAATCGTCGGGGATTGATTAAGTGTAGGAGAACCAAGGGTTTTCCAACACTGTATCGACATAATACATGTGGAAGCTCCCTCATCAATCATAGTCCTAAAACAAGGTCTGTTTTTGACTAACACTGGAATCTGGAAATCCATTTGATGAGGTAGACGAGGTGTACTATTTTCTAAATCGAAGACTATGAGGTTTGAGTCCTAAATATCAACAGCTCCTATAGCCGACAGTAGCATTTTACGCTGTGTTGGACAAGATTGCAGCACTTCCAAAGCCGACATTGTTGAAGGTGAAACAACTAAATCTTCAACAATGTTATAGTTCTGAGCAGCTCTCGCATGTGGATTGAAAGCTAACTTTCGAAGTATACCCCTAGCAGGCGGTTTGATTACTAAGTCGGGATTTGGTTTCTCGATCTATAGTGGATCGGAACCAGACGGAGCTGAGGTTGATGGATTGGAATTAGAAGATTCGGCTTCCTTACCACTAAGAGGACTTTTACTCCCGTAATTTTGCGATCGTGTCGTAATCCTTACATGTGACATCATCATTATGGGCTCTTCCGAGGCATTAGAGGAAGAACCTATCATTTTACTGTCTTGATTTGGAAAAGGATCCTTCAAAACAGCAGGTGCTTGCAAACCTTTGATTTCGCAACCTCGGCACAATGCGGACAATCCCTTGTAAAGTGCTCCTCATCGCAGATGAGACAAGAATATCGAGGTTTTCGTTTCTTGTCAGTAGATTCAGGTTTATCAGATTTCTCCTTTGAGTTATGCTTATTCTTCTTCTTACTTGCCGTTAGATTTTGATTTGGTCGTAGATGATTCTACGACATGAACATCGGTAGAAATTTCAGTACGACATGCACATCGGCAGAAATTTCAGGTGAAGACTCTCCCTTAGGGGAATTTGGTAAAGTTATAATAGGAGAAGAATTCTTGGAGGATTTCTTCTTACTTTTGGTATTAATAGTACCAATGATACCGTCAGCGGCATGAGACCCTGAGGAAGGTGCGGCTATTTGATTTTGTTTCGAAAGGTCAGGGATTTTCTCATGTAATGTACCTGACTGCGTATAAAATAAGTCAAGGTACTGAGCTTGAGCAATTACTTGCTCTTCTGTAACTACCCCTACCTTGGCTACATCTTCAGTTATTTAGGGTAATAGTGATTTTACAAACCATTCAGCCAAAATTTGGTCCGAGATAAAAACTTTCACTAAACGACGTCGACGTTGCCATTCATGAATATGATCTGAAATATAGGTGGACGTTGACTACTTTAATGAAGTTAATAATTCCGTTCCATTGTCATATCAGACTGGCAGCTCAAAATGAGTAAGGAAGGAAGTGGCTAACTGACTAAAATTGTAAAAAGAGCCTTGTGGCAACTCAATGTACCACTTGGCTGTGAGGCCAATCAAAGTGCGCTGAAAAAGATGAAAACGAATTGAATCATCTATAATGGAATTCGATGCACACCAGAGATGGTAAGTCATCATGTGATTAGATGGATCTTCTCCTGGCTTCCCCTCAAACTTTGGTATATCACTGGGCAACTTATTCGGCATTGGCGGCCAAAACGGAAGATAATCAATGGGATCATTCGTAAGGCGCAGCAAGTCAGGAAAATCCAAAGTTGCTATAAATGGTAACTGACGGTTAGGATCCTGAAAACTTGGGGTCATAAGACCAGCCCCAGGAGGAGGATATCCAGGATAACTTGGTATCGGATTCGCATTTGGGATATTATATCCTCCTAGAAAACTAGGATTAACCAGACCATACTGGGGTTGTTGAGGTTGTTGATACATATACCCAGGGTACGGTTGATACTGATAAGCCGGGTTCTGTACAGCGGGGCCGAATTGGTACTACCCCTGGTATGATTGATAAGTAAATTTTGGTTGACTTGTGATAACTGTACTAGGCTCAGGTTGCCCTACAAGCATGGAAACCGGAGTCTGGATTGTAGGTCCAGACTGGGGTAAAGAGGCCTGAGGAGTTGATACAGGAGCAGTAGAAACTGGAGCCGCTGATACTCCAGAAATGGGTGGAGTGGATTGAACAGAAGCCGTAGCAGTTAAAACAGACGTTTGGGATGGAGTTCAAGGTGAACTAGGCCCAGACTTTTGAGCTGCCCCAGGTGTAGCAGTTTGAGTAGTAGGCTGGACAGGTTGTTGGGGTGAACCAGAAACAAAAGACTGTCCAGATTGAGATGACAACTGTACACTCGGTTGCGGAGTTTGTTGATCCCACACCACGTTCACTCCGGGGTATGGACTCATAATAGGTTGGGCGTATTGAGGACCAAAACCAAGTTGAGTGTAAGATTGATAATTATATGGTACATTTCCGGGTCCTTGGAAAAATGATTGACCTGAAGGTGGTTGAAAAACTTGAGGTTGATATTGACCCTGAGGTTGGTACTGACCTTGAGGTTGGTACTGACCTTGCGGTTGGTACTAACCTTGGGGTTGGTACTAACCTTGAGGCACATATTGATACTGGGGTTGACCTTGAGGTACATATTAATACTGGGGTTGACCTTGAGGTACATACTACCCCGTAGGGACATACTGTCCTTGAGGTTGCCCCCCAGGCGGTAATGGACTACCTTGGGGTTGCCCCCCAAGCGTATTTGACTACCTTGTGGCTGCCCCCCAAATGGTATTGAACTACCTTGAGGTTATGGATTAGGAGTAGTACCAGACATCATAAGAATCTCTTCAACACTTAATGGTTTAGTTCCATTATGACCAGGAGATACGGCATAATCGATGGGTCAAGGAGAAGCTGATGAAAATGTACCAGATACAGACTGATACCCAGGAGGAACAGAAGGACCGCCATGTAAGAAGGTTTCTGGCATCTGAGTAAACAAGGATGATTGTCTTGACATATTCAAAGGAGGACAATAACCTCTGTGTCATGCGGAAAGAGTTAATCTTGCAGACAAAACCAACCTCCGTAGAAGCCTAAGACTTTCTAGTGACAAACAAGACAATTAAGAGCAATCCTTCTCTAAACATGCATTTATCACACGAGAAATCAAGTGTTTTAGATCCTACCTGTAGTCCAACGTTGTTGTAGTACTCTAGCCTCGTCAATCCAGATGAGCTCCTCCTTCACTTCGAAACCTGCATTCACTAACAATCAAACAATTACATAGCACCTGAATATCTCATAAAATAAAACATATTCAACATATAGACCAAGGAGTATATGAAACAACTCATTAATAACAAATTATTGAGAAGAATGGACTTATTTGTATTAATAGGAAACAAAAGAAACCATTACAACCTGAGCCTTGGTGTTGTGCAAGTTCCTCCCAGGGTCTAGCAAGATTTTTCCTTTACTTTGATAAGCTCACCCACTTCCAAATGAAACAAGAAAGGATGGTAATCTCTCCTCACAAGCTTCTACAAGGAAGTCCTAATTCCAGCAGCATCTAACCTTTGGAATGTTCATCTTTCAACCTCCCCTCCTCTGGCCCAATGCCTATATTTATAGTGTTCTAGAGGAATTTAATCAGGTCCAACATCAATGGGATACTCCCTCTTTTGGATGGGGTAGCTCCTCTCTTGATGGGATAAGTTCCTCTTTAATAAGGATGCATGAACCATCTGGAGGTGCTCAATACACATCAAATAATCTTCTAGAATGCTCTAGAAATGACCACAAGTAACTTTTTTAAGATAAAACTCGCGCCTTTTGACCTTTACAGGAGTACGCACCCATCCCTTGACTTATAGAGCGTACAAGTATGCAGGTACAATGAGCTTGGGATGCGTACACGCAGGCAAGGTAGAGAAAACCTGCGTACACAGAGATAAACATGATTTTTAATGACTTTCTCTCTTTTTTGAAGTTTGACATGGAGAGCAGAGGTATAAGGCTTGACAAGGAGGATAATATGACTATTGATGGAGCCATATTAACTGCAGATAGTCATGGTGACAAATTTCAGTGTAACAGATTGCCCCCTAAATTGCGAAGCCTGTAATAGATAAGGGTTTTATATCATCTAGGAAGGGTGAAGAAATTTATCATTTCAAGGATTATCTCGTGGAGAGCCTAGTCAGAACCTGCAATTTTCAACACAAAATACATGTATAAGATTATATCATCGCTGAGGTAGGCATTCCCATACTCAGATCAAAACTTTGACTAACAGACTAACAACTTTGATACAGGAATGATTTCATAATACATCATAATCATAGACTCATGTAGACACAGTATGGACGCAGCCATCTATTTATGATTGGTCTACAATATAATGAATACAAAACTCCTCGCAGCCTGGATGGTGGAAACTAGATCCAGGG